>APFE031445767.1:219050-248345 GCA_000404065.3 Pinus taeda
AAACCCCAATATGGGGAAACCCTTTGATCAAATCTTCCTTTATCTTCAATAATTCAGCAGAGAGAAATAGTACATAAATCTGATTTACATCAGCAGCAGCAAACCCTAGATCAGCTCTAAACTAGGGCAGACAATATCTTGCAAACCGACCGACGGAATGCCTCGATTCCTTCACCAAAATGTACGGCCTTCTGAGGAGAGTCAATTCCACCTACAGCACAGTTCTGAGAGAGTCTTGATGGTCAACGCTGGTCAAACTTGTGATTTACAGTTGCAACCCTAAATTCTGCGTCTTCCTTCCACACGTCTGAGAGAAGAGTCCCTTTCTGCGCAGTAGGAGAAGAGCCTCTTTTCTGCACAGGAGAGAGAGAGATGTGATGAGATGAGAGTGTCCAAATGAGAAGACCTCCTGTATTTATATACAAATGTTGATGAAGAATAGATGCATCTGTTGGGCTTCTGAGCCTACATGAGTTGCAGGTCGGCTTGATAATTATTCCATAATCAAAATAAATTCATATCTCCATAAATACTTATCAAAATCGGATGATCTATAGATCAATCCTGCACCTATTGATGAGAGGAATCTAATAAAAATATTATCAGCTATGAATAAGATGACCCACATGGAGTTTGGCCCTAGTTGCCAATTTTAACATAGATGAACCTCAAAATTGTCCTAAAGATGCCAAAGAATGTCTAGAAGAGTGCCCTGATCCTTCACTGCCTTTGAAACAAGATCCCTGTCCCAAAACAGTAACTAATACCCAGTCCTAATCCTTTTGTGATTTATGCGTTAGATGCTCAGAGGTGACCGAAAATTACAGTGTTCTACTCACAAGATTATTCGTTGAAAGTACATATATTTAGAGATGAGGAAGGGCTCTATATTTATAGATATAGGAGTGGTCCATAAGGTGAACGTTGGAGAGCAAATATGGGCTCCATAATTATTGGATAGGGCTTCATTTTAATTTTCTATTTGTTTTTTTACTTAATAAAATTAATTTAATTTAATAGTTTCTGATAAATTGTTTGTTTAAGCTCTAAGGAATTTGTACACTAACCCTTTTTGGTGTGCTTGTAGGTGACACATGAGTGTATTAAGTCAATGATTGGTTCACTGCCTTTGGATTTTCAATATATTCAACTTATGCGTGGTGAGATTATGGTGAGCATCCCTGTCATATATTGACAATCGTTGGGGAATAAGGTGATGTCTCAACCCCTGGGGTTTTAGCCCACTAATGGGATTTCCGACTTCAAACGCAAATAACTCTCAAACCGTGAAGAACAAAGAGGCGTACCATATATCCACACAAACATCTCGACGAATAGAATCCATCGAGAAGATCTTTGACGCAAAATAATATGAGTTTTCAAGTCAAAATGTCCATGCAAGATCACGGTAGCCCCTCGTGCTACTTGGATTGACATCAATGACGACCACTAATCAACAACTTATATGGCTGCAACCTCAAAAATACCATGTCACCCACTTCAAGTTGCCTCTCCACTCAACCCTTGTCTGCATACATTTTTTGTTGGTTTGGGAAGTCTATAAATTATCCTTAAGAGCTCAAAGGATATCTTGGCTTTCCTACACCCAATCCTTTGCCCCTGGGGCCCTGCTGTATCTAAAGATCACATAAAAAAATGTTAGTGCATCATAACCGTAAAGAGCATTAAAGGGCATCATACCTATGGACATATGGTACGTAGTGTTGTAGCAATACTCCCCGAGGTACAGCCACTTCACCCATGCTCTCTACTGCCCAATCACATAGTTGCATAGGTAGCCCTCCAACCATTTGTTCACAATCTCTATCTGGTCGTCTGTCTAAGGATGGTAACGCGTAATGGTTGTAATATGAGTGCCCACTAAGCAAAAAATCTCCTACCAAAACCCACTCATGAACCTGTTATCCCGGTCGCTGACAATAGTCTTAGGCAGCCCATGTAGCCTAAACACCTCCCTGAAAAATAACTCGACCACTTGAGAAGTTGAGTACTTGGCTGGAAATTGGAATGGCAAAGAAATGAGTGAACTTCATCAACTTGTCCACCACCACATAAATGCAATCTCGCCCCTGAACTGTCGACAACCCCATGATAAAATCCAACGATATACTCTCCCACTTCCGCTCGGGAATGGGGAGAGGCTGCAAAATCCCTGTTGGATGAGTGTTCTCTACCTTGTTCCTCTAGCAGGCATAACACTCCCGCACATGCCTCAAGACATCCTCCTTGAGCCCCCGCCAAGTGAAACGCTCTCTAATAGTTTTATGCATCTTAAGGAACCCCTAGTACCCTGCCAAGGGCGACTCATGTGCAAGACGTAGGATCTTCTCCCTCGACTGCGATCTTGGCACTAAATAGATCATGTCCTTGTAGTATATGATCTCGTCCATCACCCTGTATTCATCATCCCCATGGATACCATCCAAAATCTCGCATGCATGTTGATTCTTGGAGTACTCAACTAGTAACTGTGCCCTCTAGTCCTCTGTGATATCCATCAGAGCGAGTGTCGCGAGCCTTCGGGAAAGGGTGACCACTACTACATTTTGCTTGCCCTTGACATACTTGATCTCAAAGTCGTATGCCTGAATCTTGCTCACCCATTTTTGCTACCTATCCTGAAGGTCCGATTCTCTAGGAAAAACCGAAGACTGTTGTGGTCAGTCTTCACCTTGAACCGGTTTCCCACTAGGTACTGTCTAAACCTTGTCACTACATGCATAACTGCCAACTTCTCTTTGTTGTAAATAGAGTGCAACCGCTTATGGGGTAGCAGTTTCCTGCTCTCAAATGTTATGGGGTGATTTCCTGCATCAACACAACCCTAACCCCTTCACCAAAGGCATCACACTCCAGCACAAACGACCGCGTGAAATATGGCAAAGCAAAAACGAGACAGCTACTCATTACCTTCTTGAGGCGCTCAAATGCCTTCTGTGCCACTTGAGTCCACTCAAAATCCCCCTTCTTCATCAAATCCATGACGGGTGTTGCCAGCTGTGAAAATCCCCTCACAAACCTCTTGTAGTATGTGCAAATTCCCAAGAATCCCCTCAACTCCGTCACATTCTTGGGCATAGGCCAATCCAAGATGGCCCTGATCTTCTCTTGGTGTACCTTCACTCCATCCTCCCTTATCATGTGCCCAAGGTGCAACATCTTAGTCAGTCCAAACTCACACTTGGACATCTCCACATACAGTTGTTGCTTCTCCAGTATGGGCAGTACCTCCTCTAGGATTTGGAGTTGCTCCTCCCAAGTCTGGTTATATATCAAAATGTCGTCAAAGAAGACAAGGACATAACGTCACAACTGCCCACAGAACACATGGTTCATACAGGACTGAAATGTGGTTAGGGCATTGGTTAGCCCAAAGGGCATCACCAAAAACTCAAAGTGCCCATAGTGACAGCAAAAGGCAGTCTTGGGGATGTCCTGCTCCTTCACCCAGATCTAGTGATACCCGAAGCGCAAGTCTATCTTAGAGGAGTATTTAGCTCCTCTAAGCTCATCCATCAGCTCATCAATGCGCGGGATGTGGTATCTGTTCTTCAACATCTTCTTGCTGAGGGCCCTGTAGTCTATACACATGTGGAGGGTCCCATCTTTCTTCTTCACCAACACCACAAAAGAAGCAAAGGGACTCGAACTAGTCCTAATGTGCCCCAATCTCAATAGCTCCTGTATCGCCCTTTCAATCTCGCCCCGATAGGGTTTGGGGTGCCTATAGGGAGTAGTAAAGAACGCATGCACCCCCTCCTCCAGCTCAATAATGTGCTTGAATCCTCTGTCTGGTGGTTTGCTTGGAGGAATCTCGCCAAAAACCCGTTGATGCCTCTCCAGCAAAGCTAAGAAATCCAGGTTTGAGTCTTTGTATCGGAAATCCTAAGCTCCACATCTCACTTTATGTTCCCATGTCGCAAATTTGCCTCCATCCATGGTATTGTATGTATGAGGCCTATATAGAGGCTAGAGACTCCACATGGAGAGAAGTCAAGGAATTGTGTCAAGGATTATTGTATGTACAGGCATATGGCTTGTGGAGTGTTCTCCTTCCTTGAGTGAATGTATGGTGTTGCCCTACATTAAGGGTTTGATCAATAAAGAATCATTTCATATTATTTTTGGGTTTATTTGCATTGTCTTATATTTTCTTATCAGAGCTATATTTTTGGATCAGATCTATAACAAGTGGTATCAGAGCTATATGAAACTGAGTTAGATCTATAACAGAATTATAGACACAATGATTTTCTCCTTCCGAATCAATCCATGAACCTGCAATAAGGAGATACCAGCAGAAAATAACCCTTTCGGTTCCTTGGTTTCCTTCTTTCCTGTAAACGTAAAATCTTTGCTAGGTTGTGTGTCTGTTTGTGTGAGCTTATCCACAAGATTAGCTTTACGGTCAAAGTGGTCCATAAGAGCTTTTGTGAATTTGTCCCAAGTCAAGGGCCTTCGATAGCAACGTTGATGCCCTTGCCACCATTGCAATCTTTCATTGTCCAAGTACATTGTTCCCACACTCAGCTGAGTCTCATCATCCATGATGTAATTCAATCTAAAACATTTCTCCATTTGTGCTAGCCATTTGGCTGGATGAGAGCCATCAAATGGATACAAGTCCCTCAAATTCAGATCTAGGCCCGCCATCACAAAAAAAAAAAATGGCAAAAATTTGAAACGGGCACAATTCCGTCAATATTGCTCAAGATCCCTATTATAACATGTTTTCAGAAATGGAACAATCATTCTGCATCTTCCCATGTAATAGAAATCTTGATCCAGGCACTGGAATTTCAAATCTGCGCTGCAACTCTCCCGCCGTCACCAAAATTTCTGCAAAAAAGCATTGATTTTAAATCAGCGATATCTCCCTCATCCGGACTCCGATTTGACTGATTTTTTTTGAAATTGGGTATTTTTTCACAAAGAATCCAGATCTGTAATTAGATTTTATAGATCTTGCACCAGGACGTCCACTTTGTGCCGCAAACTCGCTGCACGGACATATTATCTGCAACCCCACTGATTTTTAAATCAGCGATATCTCCTTCATCCGGAGTCCGATTTGACCGATTTTTTTTAAAATCGGGTATTTTTTCACATAGAATCCGGATCTGCAATTAGATTTTTCAGATCTTGCACAAAAACGTACAAATCTGATCTGCAAACTCGTCGCCCCCGAAATCCTGCAAAAAATATTATAATATATATATATATATTATATATATATATCTCCACTTTTTTGCCCAAGAAAGTGCTCTAATACCACTTGTTATATATCTGACCCAGAATATATGAGAAATAACAAATATACCCAATAATAACAAGATCAAAATAGATAGAAATTCTTCTTTATTATCTTTGTTATAGCTCTAATACCACTTGTTATAGATCTAACCCAGTTTCATATAGCTCTGATACCACTTGTTATAGATCTGATCAAAAAATATAGCTCTGATAAAAAAATATAAGACAATGCAAATAAACCCAAAAATAATATGAAATGATTCTTTATTGATCAAACCCTTAAGGTAGGGAAACACCATACATTCACTCCTTAAAGAAGGAGAACACTCCACAAGCCATATGCCTATACATACAATAATCTTTGACACAATTCCTTGACTTCTCTCCATGTGGAGTCTCTAGCCTCTATATAGGCCTCATACATACAATACCATGGATCATTACCATGGTTCCCTCATACCGTCGACTAATACCATGGGCCCATTACATTATTACTAACTACTTGTGGTCCCTTACATGATATGGTTAACCACCTTATTTATTACTATGGCCCGTCCCATTATTACATTATTACCTTGGGTGCCTCCCTTGGTACCCCATATTATCCCCCCTAGGCTTATTTATAACCTCATCACGTGGTGATTATGCAAGTTCAAGTTCTTGTCTTATGCTCCGTCGATTACCCTCCAAGAAAAATCTGATTGCGCTCTTTTCTCGAGAGTGGACTTGCCATTTGTCAGGTCTCTCAAACGCACCTCGAACTCTCATTTGATTATTCCAATATTCCACAAAATCATTCCATTCCTACTCTTCCAAAATTCTGGTTCTCTCCCCATCCAATCCCACCTTCAATATGCAAATCTTGCTGCCCTCAAATATGATGTAGCACAAATTGCATCCACTAATACCGTTGTTTTTGTCATCAAGAAGCATTAACTACAATAATCGGACTTATTGAGAGTGTATTCAAGGAGCGAACATTTCCTAAAAAGTGTTTTAGCAACTTCCTGTTCAACACGCAATTCAATCTCAACATAAAGTGGGAGCCTCTCAGATATTGTATCAAAATGTAAGCTTCTGCGAGGCCAAGTATTTACATTAAAATAATACCAATGCCATTCACAATTCAATGAATTCATGTCATTGTCTCCCCGCCTCAATTTCCAGCCCTCTGTCTCCAAGGAATCACTGTGTCCTCTTTGCCATATATAGCTGCCGTAATCTCCATTTAATGAAGAGGAAGATTACACACAATTCCCCAACTTTGGTAACACTGGAAGTCTCTTCCAATGAAGGTTGAAGTCTCTTAAATCAAGCATCCACACATTGTAAATATTTTGAGGGACATTGGATTCTTCTGTTACAACTGATGATGTGAGCGAAAATACACGATGATTGTCATAGACAAATTTTGTGTATTTCTGTACTTCAATTTGTGGATGTTTAGGTAGCCTTACTATGATAGCAAACTCACTAATGTTGGCATTGTTGTTACCAGATTTGCACACCCAAATACCTAGCAGCCTATAGGAACCCTCCTCGCCCCTGGCTGGGGTTTTTTGTTATGGGAGAGAATGAGAGCATTAGACAGAATATTTGGAGGGTTGTGAATACGTTGGTGATAGATTGGGAAATGCTTCTCTAGGGCATTATTCCACGATTGGTTTAATGTCCTCAGAAGTGGCCTTTCATTCCATGGCAATTTACACAGCCAAGGAACAACTTCACCCAACACAGCTTCTTCGCTAAGTCCACTCACTAAATCTTTCACCTTCTGCAGTAGAACCTAAACAATTTTCAGGTTATCAAGTCCATCCTTAAATTTTGATAGCAGCCCCACTAACTTTGGAGCATCACTCATTACAACTTCCATTTGCTGCGCTTTTGTTAACGATTTAATATCCTTCTTGACTTCCTCAATTGCTAAAATTTTACCATCATCAACATCTTCATTTGGATCATCATCTTGATCATTTCCTGCAACATCTTTATTTTCAACATTTAAATCATCTAATGCTTCACCTTGTTTCTTTTCACCATCGCGATCATCTTCCTTATTATTGATATCCTTTTGACATGCTTTAACTTTTGCATATGATTTTTCTAAACGCCGAAATGCTTCTTGAATTTTACTAAACTGCTCAACGCCTTCAGGACACGAACGTAATGGCACATTGTGCGGCGAACAACGTTCAAAGACCCACATGATTAAATTGTGCGCCATAGCTCTGATACCACTGAAGCATAAAAACTGATAGCTTGAAGGCTTGAATGTAAAAATACACGAGGTATTTAATAACAATTTATTAATATATAAAAATGTACAAGTGATTTGAATGTTACAATGAGGCCCTGCTTTTATACCTAAGCAGATGACCTTTCATGATTAGGCATGTCTTTTAGACATGCCTTTTCAGTTAACTAATGACTTCTTAAGATAGTCACTACTTGATTACTTAGTATTTATATTATTTATCTTTATTTATTTTGTTATGAATTATATTCATAACAGCAATAGGTCTAGTGGGTACTGTTATCCACCACTTTGTGGGTGATATCTCCAAGAGAATTTTTTCTCCATGATGAGCCTCAATTGGCAGCCCCTTGATGCCTCCTACTAGCTCGTTGTACCATTTCTCTGCCACCTGAACAAGCCATGTGGTCCCTCACCCACTTGTATTGATCATATGTTTGAAGGTGGGCCTCCCGAATCTAAAGGTTTGCCTTGTCATTTGGTAATTGAGTATTGGGTTTACTTATCATGGATACTTCTGGGTATGGATTGATGGGGGGTTTGGCAGAAAGAATGGGCTTCATTAGTGCTCTTGTCCCCTTGATCTCTTTTGGTTGTTACCCTTGGATCTTAGTCCTGTGGGATTTCATTTATTGACCATTTGGTTCTAGGGTGGTACTACTTGGGAAACCCCGACTTTGGGTGCATGGTTCCACTCCTTTACCCACACATATTACTCCCTTTCCACTCACTATATCCCCATTCACCTTTTCTCCCACCTGGGTCCACATAGGGCTAGCCTCCCTTATCCCCTTGCCCCCACCTTGGATCAGGCCTAGAATAATGCCCCGAAGGTTGAAGCAATTAAAACAAAAAAGTGAAAAGCCTAATTGGCCACATTTAGCAGGAAATTGTAACACAAAATGCAAAAGATGGTTGGGACAAAATAATTAGCACGTGGGCAAAAGCCATTACATGAGTTCTACCTGAATCCATGGCCATCACCCTAGTTCCATAGGCCCTAGATCAACCTCCTCTATCATTCAGGAACCCACAAATGTCCCAACCCCTAGAGGGCAATGAACCACCCTACCTAAAGGGGGTAATCACTGCTATATCTTATATCTTACACATATTGCTCTTGTCCTTTGAGCCCCGAGCAGTTAATTAAAGAAAATTCATAAAAGGCAAAAGGTATATGAAGAAGGTGTAAAAATTTGGAAGACCCAAAATTCTACCGCAGCAACTGATTAAGTTTCTTCTATTTGTTAAATCACTGAACAAAATATCTACTGCATCCTACAGCAAATATTGAAACTAATACACTGGAGCCTTCACCAATTTAATTTAATTGCAGAAACAAGAAACTAAGCAAGAAAGATTTAGCTGAGGGTTTGTATTATTAAGCAGTAATTTTCTGAATACAATTCGTTGGATGCCCAACTCGCTATCTGATACAGAGAGAAACTAGGCAAAAAATATGTTGGGGATGAGCCTCTGCAGATGATCTCACACTGTCACCGTAAGAACCAGCACTGATCTGTGTTGGAGATGAGCCTCTGCACAGTTCTGTGTCAACTCTATGCAGTCACTGTGTCACTGCAGCTGGGACTGCGTTGCACCTCCACTTGATCCTCTGTTGGCCGGAAACTTTAGCTCTCTGGCCTCTCGATCTCACACCCCGGCTCCGGCACTATATCCTGAGTGCTCCTCAGCAAAATTTCGATCTCCTTCTAAAGCTCTGCGCTGTCACAACATAGCTCTCGTGGTCCTGCGTCAGCCTCTCTAGATGTCTTTATGCCCTCTCTTCCTTGTTCTCTCTGGACCAAAAAAACTTCCCTCCGGAAACTATCTCTACCCAAGAAATCTCCTTGATCAATTCTCTCGTAACTGTTGTGCCACCTTCTCTAAGAAATTCGATCTCTTGATCTCTCCCTGATGTGTTTTCTAAATGCCCATCGAAGTCCTTCTTATAATCCTCCAGTTGAGTAATCAACAACCCAGATTAGATTCTAATAAATGGCTCAAATCATTTCAACTCTATCTCCATCTTCTTCTAGAAGTTTCACCCTCAGTTTGATTAATACCCTTTAATTATTTTAATTTCCTAAGTTTAGACTTAGACACCCATTTAAAATAATTAATTATTTTAATAAAACTGTTTACGAGTGGAATTTCCCAAAACGATTTATGGGTATTGTGGAATACATGTGTCCTAGCCTCCCTGCAAATTTTGATGCTAAGAGCACATCTGATAGTACGAGAAATCAACACTCCCTCTTAACAAGGAATGTGCTCAAGTAATGCAACTAGCTGAAGCATCACCATTCTCTGAAACATCTCCCTCTGCGTTGCTAATGTCTGCATCGTTGCCCACCAACTACTGCACAAATGTTGCATCTGTGTTGTTGCTAATCCTACCATTATCAACACTGCATATATATTGCAACCCTCATAAGTTTTGCATTTGTGTTGCTGCTAGCACTGCCACTGCCAACACTGCGTCTGCACTGCAACCTTCTTCAACTACTGCTACTACTGCATCACCAACAGAAAAGCATCCAAAATTACTAAACAGGTGTTCAACATGATGCATCTGTTGTTGGAGTTTTGACTACTGCTAGTCTCTGTGCTGACCTTCTAAAGCCTCTCTGTTGTTGACTCTGCACTACTGCCAACTCTACTCTGCGCTACGCAGTTTCTGGCGCTTCTAGCCACTGCAACTGTCACTCTGTCACTTCTCTACACCAACTGACATTGGTCCATCCTGCTACTTCTCATCTGGGCTCCCATAGCAAGGTATTGATCCGAGAGGTGGACTCCTCAAGGATCCTGCCCATCTGCAGTTCTTTCGAACTACAGTACTAGATCACCCCACCTCTCCCCTCGAGGTATTTGGGCAACCATGGCAAACTCCTCCTCCGCAATCTTTGCGAATGCAGGCTTTGGACCATGCTTCTCGTCTTTGGCCTTCTTCTTAAGAGGACACTGTGTAGCGTAGTGACCAAATTCACCACACTTGAAGCACTTGATCTTCGAGACGTCCTTCTTCTTTCTCCGCTACTCCTATTTCCCCTTTGATTCAAGGGCTGCATTTTCTTCCTCCTCCTTGGGCTTCATCCCACATCTGCTGATGCTATCAAGTTTGCACTTGACTAAGTCTCTCCTCATCTCTTCCTGTTGAAGAGCGGCCCACATTCCTTCCCAATCTGGAAATCTTCCTTTGCCCAGGATACTCTGGACAAACACTTGCCATTCTTCTGAGACTGAATTTAGGGCTAGCCACACCATATCAGTAGGTTGAGGTGTTGACCCCACAGCTGCCAACGAGTCACAGATCTCCTGAAGATTCGTTAGGAACAGATCAATGTGTTCCCCCTTCTGCATCTGCGTGGATCTCATCTTCTGCTCCAAGTACATCTTTCGTTGCTCGGAAGATACTTCATATAGCATGGCCAATGCTTCCCACATCTCCAAAGCAATATCCTTGTCGGCAATGTGACATCCTAAGTGATCTCTCACTCCGTCGAGGAACAATCGTTTGGCCTTCGCCATTTTAGCCTTGTACTTCTTGAGCAGATCTGGATCCACATGAACAGCTACAACATTGTCGACATAGGTTTTGAGATCGTGCTCATCCAGAAGGCATGAGATCCTTGCCTTATAGGTCAAATAATTGGATACACCTTCCAACCGATCATGATCTCTTAACCCACTAGCTGCCATCTCTGCCAACAAAATGTTGAACTACCTCCTCTCTCCTCTGCGCAACACTAGGCTAGCCTACACACTCCCTGCTGGAGTTAGTAGATCTGCACTTCTTTGTTGCTGCTTAGCAATAGAGAAATCGAATTCAATGGCTAGGAATTCTCTGAGGAAGAAATTCCATCAACAGTGTTTCCTTCTTCCTTCTGACGTTTTTCTACCCCAACAACTTCTGCAGAAAACTCCTACCTTGATGCTTCTGCGATGCTCCCTCTAACACTTGCAAACTTCGATCTGGAAATCTATCTCTCTGTCGACTCACTCAAAAAGAGATTTTCCTACGAAAAATTTTCCCTTCTGTCCTAGACTATGCAATCCCTCTAGGGATTCGATTTGCTGCCTATGCAGCTCTTCGACTTCTGTTAAAATTGGAAACTAGGGCCAAACTCCATGTGGATCACCTTATTTATGGCTTTTGATATTTTTCCTAGATTCCTCTCATTGAGAGGTGTAGGATTGATCTAAAGATCATCCGATTCCGATAAGTATTTATGGAGATATGAATTTATTTTGATTATGGACAAATTGTTAAGGTCGGCCAGCAAACTTATGTAGGCTCAGAAGCCCAACAATCATGTCTATTCAACCTCAACGTTTGCATATAAATACAAGGAGCATTCTCCTCATTTGGACAATTCAATTCACTCATCTTCTCTCCCTCTTTCCTACGCATAAAAGGAGCCTCTCTCTCTTAAACATGTGGATGAAAAGGAAGACGTCTTAGGGCAAAGAAGACGCAGAAAGGACGCTAGGGAAGCAGGTCATTTCTTTGACCAGCATTGACCAAGTGTTGACCTTGCAGAAGTGTGGATTGGGTGTGGTTGCCTCTCCTAGGCAGGCCGCAATTTTTGCAACGAAAATCGAGGCAGTCTGACCTCTAGTTTGACCAGTATTGATTGCCCTAGTTTAAGGTTGTAGTTGACTTCAGAAATCTGCATATTCACTGAACTTTTGGCATTGTTCAAGGGTTGTTTCTTCAGGTTGTTCGAGGACAAGTTGACTGGAAATTGACCAAGTATTTTAGAGTTCAATTTAAGCTAGTTTGACTAGGTTTGACTTTGTTGATCTAGGGTTTGCTGCTGCTAATATAAAATTACAGAATTCAGATTTTGTACTCTTTCTCTCTGTTGAACTATTGAAGATAAAAGAAGATTTGATGAAAGGGTTTCCCCGCATTGGGGTTTGTCCCTGGCTAACCGCCACATCTTGTGTCTCTTGTCTTGGCTTGTTTTTTGTTGATCATTTAATGTTCTATCTGCGCTTTATTTAATGTATATGTGATTGCTAATCTGTGGCTAATAAGAAGAAAAATAAGTAAACTGCTCTAAGCATAGAACACACCATAATTTAACATGGTATCAGAGCTAAGGTGAAGACAAAGTCCAAGCAAAAGCAAGAGCAAGAGCAATCACCGAAGAGAAGGTTGGCAAGGCTATCTTGAAAAGGAAATCATAGGGTCCTCAATACACTTCCCTACTAAAGACAAACTTTGTGAGAACTCTGACTATCACGGATGGAAGATGTCTCTCGATCTAACATTAGAAGAGCAGGAAGTGTTGGACCATGTGAGAGGCGGGATTGTTGAGCCTCCATCAAATGCATCCGCCGCTACTAGGAACAAATGGACCAAGGGAGAAGTCAAAGCAAGGAAGATCATCCAGGACTCTATCGACAAGCGCTTGGTGGCCTATGTTTCCGAGCTGAACACCTCCAAGGAAATCTACGATAGATTGGTGAGTTTATTTAAAGTTAATGATGCGAATCAAGTCTTGTTTCTTAGAAATAAGCTTAAGGAAATTAAGAAGGGCAAAGATGAGAGTATGCAAGCATATTTCTTAAGGATCACTGAGATCAAGAACGATCTCCTATCCATTGGGGAAGTAATTCTTGACAGGGAAATGACACTTATAACTCTTGGAGGACTGTCATCTGAATGGTTACGGTATATATTCAGGACTACTCTTCTCAACAATTACGTAATTCCTGGATTTGAGGAATTAATGGCCAGATGCATTCAAGAAGAAACGAGGATGGAAGAGCAAGAATTGCCCATACCTAAAGGTCATCCCTCTGCCTTTTCTTCTCATACTAAAAGAAGAAACAATTCCGGGGCTAAATTCAAAGGAAAGGCTGGACCAAAGGGTGGAAGAAAAGGACGATGTTACAATTGTAATAAAACGAGTCACTATGCAAGGGAGTGCCCTAATAAAAGGGACTCACACCGGGACGATGATCAAAATCCCTCTCAAGGCAATCAAAGGAATGGCAGGTCAAATGGCAGAGGTAAAAAAAAGTGTCGGAAATCAAGGAAGAGGACAACCATTCAAGAAGGCAAGAAATTCCAGATATGAATCTAACACTATTAACAATAAGCAAGATGAATATTATCTACCAGCTGCTCCCCCGGACTCACTGGGAAATTGGCTTATTGATAGTGGTGCCTCAAGGCACTTCACTAGTTACAAAGAAGCTCTCTATAATCTCATAAAGAAGGAGACCAACCTGGAAATTGTTCTTGGAGATAATTCAAAATATCCCGTGAAAGGTGTAGGAAATGTCATTCTTCAATTGAATCACGGTAATACCATTCACTTACAAGATGTATTATATGTACCTGATCTCAAAAAGAACCTGGTGTCCATTTCGGCAATGGAAGATAAAGGATACAAGGTGGCTTTCAGTGATGGCAAGGTACGTGTATGGAAAAAGAACTTTAAAGATGCCTTTACTCTTGGGTTTCGAGTTGATTCATTATATCAAGTCGGAGGAAGTCCACTGGGTGTCATGTCTTGTGACACATCTCTTCAGTCTGAACTATGGCATCGGAGGTTTGCTCACCTTCATTATAAAGCTCTACCTAATGTAAGAAAAATGGTGACCGGAATGCTTGAGTTCATATTAGAGCAAGAAAGTGTATGTCCATGATGTGCCAAAGGAAAGCTCAAAAGGGGACCATTCCCCTCAAGCCAAAGCAAGACCTCCGATATATTGCAATTGGTTCACTCAGACATATTCGGTATGATGCTTGTGAACGCCTTGGGAGGATATTTATATTACCTCACTTTTACAGATGGTTATTCTCGCAAGACTTGGATATACTTATTGAAAAAGAAGGATGAAGTGTTCTCCTGGTTTCGGCACTTCAAAGCCTTGATCAAGAATCAAACTGAAAAGAAGATCAAGATCTTAAGGACTGATAATAGGACTGAATATGAATCCAATGAGTTTCATGACTTTTGTAAAGAGGTTGGCATTAAGAGGGAGACTACTATACCATATACTCCTGAGCAGAATGGTGTGGCGGAAAGGAAGAATCGTACAATTGTGGAAGTTGTCCGCTCTATGCTCCATAATCAAAGACTTCTGAAGTTTCTATGTGCCGAAGCTGCAAATACCACAGTATAAACCGATGCCCTCATCAAGCATTGGGTTCCAAGTCTCCTGAAGAAATGTTCACCGATAAGAAACCTGACATATCTCATTTTAGAATTTTTGGAAGCCCTGTGTATTTTCGTGTGCTGAAAGAGAAAAGGAATAAATTGGGTGCATCTGGAAAGAAAGGAATCTTCGTGGGCTATAGCAAAAATACTAAGGGCTATAGAATCTATGTAGTTGGTCAAAGGGAAGTCAAGATTAGTCATGATGTCACCTTTGACGAAGATATGGCTCTTAGCAAAGTAGACAGTCTTCCTACTTTAAGGGGATCTAAAGAAGCTGACACCAGGGAACCGAAGGAAAAGGAAGATGAGACGATGCCCGATGTGGAAGAACCTTTGGATCCTATTGATCCTCCTCCGCAAGAGCCTTCCCCTTCTAGGAAGAGGCCTTCGTGGCTTAGGGGGACACTTGATGATGCTGAAGGACACATTGCACCCTGAGGAACCTTCCGTGAAAGTAAGAAGCCAAACAGGTATCAGGGATACCTGACCATCACGAGCACGATCATCCAAAATGAGCCTTCGTCATTCACAGATGCCGTCAAGCATCAAGTATGGAAGGATGGTATGACCGAGGAATATCAGTCCATTATGAAAAACGATGTTTGGGAGGTGGTCCCCAAACCCCAGGACAAAGCAGTTGTCACTTCAAAATGGCTTTACAAGATAAAGCATGCAGTTGACGGAAGTGCGGAAAAGTATAAGGCTCGTTTTGTCGCTCGTGGCTTCTCCCAGAAGGAAGATATAGACTATGACAATATATTTGCACCTGTTGCCCGATATACCACCATCCGCTCGATCATAGCCCTTGTTGCTTCGCAAGGATGGAACCTACATCAGATGGATGTCAAGATTGTGTTCTTACATGGTTCAATCAAAGAGGAGGTCTATGTGGAGCAACCCAAAGGATTTGAGATTTATGATCGAGAATCTCATGTGTGCAGGTTGAAGAAAGCCCTCTATGGGCTAAAGCAAGCACCCCGAGCATGGTATGAGAGGATAGATAGCTACTTGATGAAGCTGGGATTCACTAGGAGTGAAGCTGACCCTAACCTTTACTTTAAGGTTATAGATGACAAGCCTCTCATACTGCTGCTATATGTTGATGACCTCTTTTTAACAGGTGCAGACCCTTATTCACGAATGTAAGAGGGAGCTGGCTTCTGAGTTCGAGATCAAAGACCTAGGACTTATGCACTATTTCCTAGGGCTGGAAGTCTAGCAGAAACCAGGGGAGATTTTCCTATCTCAAGGAAAATATGTGGTGAAGATATTGGAGAGATTTGGCATGGTGGACTGCAAGCCCATAACTACCCCGATGGAGCTCGACTTCAAGAAATTAAGCAGTAGTGCTGCCGGACCTGTTTTACGAAATGCTACCGAGTATCGTCAACTCGTCGGAGCATTAATGTTCTTGGTGAACTCTCGTCCGGATATATGCTTTGCAGTCAACACATTGAGTCAACATATGGTTGAGCCTCACCACTCACATTGGATTGGTGCTAAGAATCTGTTGAGATATCTTCGTGGCACAATCACTCATGGGTTGAGATACACTGCCAGAGATGTATGCTAATTGGGCAGGCAGTGTGGTGGACCGAAAGAGCATTTCCGAGTGTTGTTTCTCTTTGGGACCTGCCTCAATATCCTGGATGAGCAGAAAGCAGAAGTCGGTGGCTTTGAGCACCGCCGAGGAAGAGTACATTGCTGCTAGCATGGCCTCCTGTGAGGCAGTCTGGTAGGGAAAGCTCTTCAGTGAGATGTTTGGATTTACATTGGATACCACCATGATTCTGTGTGACAACCAGAGCGAGATCCGTTTATCAGAGAATCTCGTATTTCATGATCACTCCAAACATATCGATATCAGGTACCACTATATTCGAGATATGGTGCAGCGAGGAGCAATAAGGCTCCAACATATCAGTACAGATGAACAAGTCGCCGACATTTTGACAAAGCCCCTAGGAAAAGACAAATTCCTGACTTTCCGAGAACGACTTGGTGTTGTTCAGAGACCCTCTTATGAGGGTCGAGTATGATGTATTGAGCTCTGGGAGCTCCAGGGGGGTGCGGGGTACTTCTTGGAGCGACATGTGACCACAAGGCAACTCACCATCCCCTGGTGGTGTGCTATCTACAGGATAAAGGTTCAACCTTCCCCTGTGACACCGCGTGGCGACTGTGGAACAGAATGATTAGTTCTCCTGTGGGCCAGGATGATTCGTTCTCCATGGCGATTGTGGAGCAGGATGATTAGTTCTCCATGGCATCCACTGGACAGGATGATTCATTCTCCTGTGGACAGGATGATTAGTTCTCTTGTCGAGGCATCCTACCCATGTAGTCTAGGACTCATGAAAGTACCTCTCATTTGATCAATGAGTAGGGAAATGAGGATAGGGACCATAGTAGTACTATCGATGAACGCATTGCTATATCTACCGTACTCCCTATGCTAGGATGACCTCCATTGATCTGGGATCAGTGAGAGTGTTTCACACTCTGAGACTGACTTCGGGTCAATGGAGGATGGTATGATACATCCTCGATCATTTCTTCTTCTTCATAGTTCGAGCAAAGCAGAGCAGAGCAAAGTAGGGTCAAGTTGTACATACGACAGGACAGTGCATTTGATGGATAGATAGCAGCGACGGTCTGACGGATTGTAGATGAAGTTCTCCCTAGTTGAGAGGGAGTGTTAAAATTGGCAACTAGGGCCAAACTCCATGTGGATCACCTGATTTATGGCTTCTGATATTTTTCATAGATTCCTCTCATTTAGAGGTGTAGGATTGATCTAAAGATCATCCGATTCCGATAAGTATTTATGGAGATATGAATTTATTTTGATTATGGACAAATTGTCAAGGTCGGCCAGCAAAATTATGTAAGCTCAGAAGCCCAATAGTCATGTCTATTCAACCTCAACGTTTGCATATAAATACAAGGAGCATTCTCCTCATTTGGACAATTCAATTCACTCATCTTCTCTCTTTCTCTCCTACGCATAAAAGGAGCCTCTCTCTCTCTCACACGTGTGGATGAAAAGGAAGATGTCCTAGGGAAAAGAAGACGCAAAAAGGATGCTAGGGAAGCAGGTCATCTCTTTGACCAGCATTGACCAAGCGTTGACCTTCCAGAAGTGCGGATTGGGTGTGGTTGCCTCTCCTAAGCAGGGCACAATTTTTGGCACAAAAATCAAGGCGATCTGACCTCTGGTTTCACTGGTATTGACTACCCTAGTTTAGGGCTGCAGTTGACTTCAGAAATCTGCATATTGACTGAATTTTTGGAGCTGTTCAAGGGTTGTTTTTTCAGGCTATTCAAGAACAAGTTGACCGGAAATTGACCAAGTATTTTAGAGGTCAATTTAAGCTAGTTTGACCAAGTTTGACTTTGCTGATCTAGGGTTCGCTGCTGCTGATATAAAATTACAGAATTCAGATTTTGTACTATTTCTCTCTGCTGAACTATTGAAGATAAAAGAAGATTTGATGAAAGGGTTTCCCCGCATTGGGGTTTGTCCCTGGCTAGCCGCCACATCTTGTGTCTCTTGTCTTGGCTTGTTTTCTGTTGATCATTTAATGTTCTATCTGCACTTTACTTAATGTATATGTGATTGCTAATCTGTGGCTAATAAGAAGAAAAATAAGTAAACTACTCTAAGCATAGAACATACCATAATTTAACAACTTCCCTCCTCTTCAGCGCTGGCCTCTTCCAACTTTGCTCTCTTGCTTCACCTATGCTCTGATACCAAGTGAAAATTTGGAAGACCCAGATTTATGCTGCAGCAACTGATTAAGTTTCTTCTATTTTTTAAATTACTGAACTATATACTACATCCTACAGCAAATACCGAAACTAATACACTGCAACCTTCACCAATTAAATTTAATTGCGAAAATAAGAAACTGAGCAAGAAAGAAATACACAACACATGACACCATTATTTTTGGACACATGTCCCTGAAAAACCCAATGCGAGAAAATCGTTGCAACAGTTGAGGGTTTGTATTATTAAGCAGTGGTTTTCTTAATACAATTCGTTGGATGGCCAACTGGCTATCCGATACAGAGAGAAACTAGGCAAAAAATATAGTGAGATGATCTCACCTTGTCACTGGAAGAACCGACACTAATCTGCACTGGAGATGAGCCTCTACGCAGTTCTGCGTCAACCCCACGCAGTCACTGCAGCTGGGACTGCGCTACACCTCCTTCTAATCCTCTGCTAGCTGGAAACTTCAGCTCTTTGGCCTCACAGTGTCACACCCCAACTTCGACACTAGATCCTGACTGCTCCTTAGCAAAATTTCAATCTCCCTTTGAAGCTCTGCCCTGCCACAGCGTAGCTCTGTGTGGCCTTGTGTCAGCGTCTTTGGACGTCTTTCTGCCCTCTCTGCCTTGTACTCTCCAGACTAGGAAAACGTCCCTCCGAAAACTATCTCTGCCCCTCACTACAAGAAATCTCCTCAATCGATTCTCTAGCAACTGTTGCACTACCCTCTCTGAGAAATCTGATCTCTAGATCTCTCCCCAATGTGTTTTCCAAATTCCCATCGAAGTCCTTATAATCCTCCAGTTCAGTAATCAACAGCCCATATAAGATTCTAATCAATGGCTCAGATCCTTTCGACTCGATCCTTCTTCTAGAAGTTTCACCCTCAATTTGATTAATACCCTTTAATTATTTTAATTTCCTAAGTTTAGACTTAGGCACCCACTAAAAATAAATAATTATTTTAATAAAACTGTCTCCGGGAGGAATTTCCCAAAACGATTTCTAGGTATTGTGGAATACATGTGTCCTAGCCTCCCTGCAAATTTTGGGGCTAAGATCACATCCAATGCTATTAGAAATCAACATAATGGTGGAAAAATCAAGGCGAGGGCACCTCATGTACCACGATTGCTCCCTCCTATACATTACATACCCAGGTGTGGGCTTCCCCTTATCTAGCTACCCCTATACCCCACTATGTGGCCAAGGACTACTCTTCTCACTCCCTATTCCATCTCACTTATTTGTCACTTGCCACCCCCATTAGAGGGATGTACCTTGGACATGTTATCCCCTTTAAGGCCTAAAACCACCTAATAGGGTACTTGGCTAACCCTCTTTGGAGCTTGGAGACGCTAGTACATGCCAAACCCCACTACGGAAGGGCATGCCATTATGAAGTGCCACTTTGTAATCTGTGATTTGTATGCTCATTTACCCGATTATTTTAATGATTGGTTGTACTGGAAACCTAGGGGACGTATTGGATCTTTTGCAGGATTACAGGTGGTTTCCATTTGGGTTTGGTTTCCCTATATGAGATCCTAACCCCCAGAGGTCTACATTGGCACATGTAGGGTGTGCACAGAGAGCCATGGGCTTCCATGGAGCAGACAGCACTCCATGGATCTTCATGGATACTCAGAGACTACTAGCGATCCACTTTTGGGATGATGGTGATATGCTTTGTAAATATGCCCAACAGGCCCCCACAAGAGCCCCACACTCTTGGCAGGTGTCCCAAGACTTGTACGATGTCATGGCAGCGTTCATTCCACCACTCGGACCCTTGGTACCAAATCTCAATTTCTTCACAGCTCTACAACTCAATCTTACTGCAATGAAATATTCCCTAATAATTTCACACGTGTGAGGTGAAGTAGCCCTAAAAACAATTCAGTTCTTCCTCCTCTTATTCTCCTCTCCTTTGTTGGTTATTCTTGTGCTTCTTATGCTCGATCGAACTTCTTACTTGTCTCAAAAATGAAGTTGAATGCCTCCTATATTTGGAGCCCTAATTAAGCCAACTTGACATCTCTATAGGTCGAATTGTCCCTGCTTGTAGGCCGACATCTCTTCTTGAAGGTTGACTTGTCTTGGAGGGTATCTTTTGACATTTTGACTTTACAATAAATTTCTTTGACTTGAAACATGATGCCCAAATGGATCTTATAAAAATTATAATGACTCAATTTACTCCTAGACTTATGACAAATCCCTAGAAGCACTCAATGGGTGCTTGACCTACAAATAAGATGACCTTGAGTATGAAACCCATGCTACAAAATAATAATAATAATAATTAAAGTCTCTTTACATCAAATACATATAACCATAATTACATTAGACATTATGAAGACCGAACCTAGTTACACATTTCAACAGGGCCAACCCAAGTCAGTGCACAACTTTGTTTGTGAACTGAACGAAACAAGTCCAAGATAGTTGCTGCAATATCACATTTGTCGTGGGGACACTGTCACATCAACCATCCATCATGTTGTCACTGTCATCAAGAGTATGTCATCATCAAGATCACTGTTACAGCCATATTGTCATGTCATGGACACTGTTATATCAAGATCTTTGTTATGCATCATTCACGGTCACTCTCATCGTGTATATCATAAGAACAAGATTATTGTCACATGTCACTATCAAGGGTCATAGTCACATAAGGTAACTGTCTAGATCACTGTCATATATCATCTAGGTCACTGCCATATGAAGGTGCTTGTCATGCCATATTGTGTGTGTGTGTGTGTGTGTGCCCAGGTCAAGATTAGGTCATAGGCATGTAAATCATGGTCATGTCTCCTCACTATCATATAGATTAAGATCAAGTCAATGTCATTTATCCAAGTCATTGTTCAAGACAATATCATATATATTCCAGCCATTGTCCAAGTCAATGTCATATATATTCCAGTCAATGTCCAACCTCATAAAAATGCAATGCCACTTTGTATACAGTATAGCGATGATGCCAGAGCATACTGAGTATATTAATACGATACCACATATAGAGATGTGATTCCCAATACAGAGAAAGAAATGAGATCCATAATGAATAACCAGTGCGAGTTACTATAGGAGTGAATCATAGAATAGAACTGAGCCACTGTAATTGTATCACAGAGAGTATAGATATGAACCAGGTCACTATATCACAAAGTATATAAATATATATGTGTAGCAAGTCACTACACCATAGAGCGAGTCACTGTAGATACTACGAACCACAGAGAATTGATGAGCGAGCCACCATAGGAAGATGCGAAACAACAAGCCACGATATCAAGCTACAAATTTGTGCCACAAGAAGAATGCGAGCTATAGTGGAGCCTTCGTAATATATCAAGAGTAAGCCGCGCTGTAACAGATACAAGCCAATATATAATTAGAACCACATAAACATATGCAAATCGCAGAGTCGTTAAGCAATCGAGCCACTATGATATGCGACAAGCCTCAAAGATGAATATGCAAGACTCTGTCATTGGATGCGAGTCATACATAGTAGAGTGTATGGCAAGCCATTTGCAACATGTGCCATGGAATGCTATGTGAGCCAAGGATAAAACGAATCACAAGTAATGTGAGTTATGAATCCAATGAACCAAAGGAGCAACCATTGTATAATAAAACACCAATGTCGAATGGAGGAATATTGATAGGTTTATATAGTTGTTTCAATGTGAGCAATCACATCCATTAGAGTTAGGTCGACATGAGTGATATAAAAATATAAAAATTCCCTTTTAATAATATAAAAAATATTTTTCTACTTGCCCAAGATTATTTGCCACATTAAATAATTTATTCTTTCTTTGGGGCGAGGGTTTCCCTATGGGGAAATTTCTCCCTAAGCTGCCTCAATTCTCGGATGTACATGCTTGCTACATCATGACTCATCTTGACTCGTCTCATCTCAAAGAAGAAGAACAATCCACAACCAATGATAGGGGGGTGATTGATTAGAACCTCCAAACCCTACTAGTCTTCAGGTCAAGTTCCATGACCTTCATCTCAGCGATATCAGCAAGTCATCCCTCTCATCACATTTTGTTTTAACTTGACCCATTTCATCATTAGTTGAACAATGATGTCTCTATCTAAAGAAGAAGAATCATCATAAGGGAGCTCCAACTACCACCTTATATCCAAGGACAATAGGCGAGATCCACTTACCACAAGGGTAAGAATCACACTCTATCCTATTGACTGACCTGTGACAATAAGCAAGATCTACTTACCCTAAGAGGTACGGATCACGCTCTATCCTATTGTATGTTAATCCTTCCCACCTTGACCCTCATGAGTCAAGTGGTAGAATACCTGCATCCTCTCTAACTTGGGGGAGACACACACTTACCATAAAAGGTTAGGATCACACACACACCCAACTCTCCTCAACCCATTGGCCAGATGGTGAGGAACAATCCCAACAAGACCAGGTTGTGGGTAGGATGCCAACTGGGGTAACTCTGCGAAGACCCAAACTTGATGGTAGGGGGAGATACCCATTTGTCATAAATGACAATGATCACACACACGCCCTAGCGATATCTACTTACCACAAGCGTACACCATCGCTACTTGGGAGCGGGAATAGAAGCAGGAGCGGGGAGCAACATTTTCAAAAGCTCTCGGGTAGGGAGTGATTTTGGGAGCGAATTTTATATAGTATATATTGTGATGCATATATGTCAACAAAAGCATGTAGAATGATGAATTAGTGATAAAAAAAATTAAAAAATAAAAAAATAAAAAAATAAAAAAAAAATATATATATATATATATGGATTAAACCATATAACATCATTCATCTAGTAATTTAATATTCATCAAACACAGGTCCACAAATTACAAGTTCTCATTTATATAGCATGTAAGGGTGCACATAAACAAAATAGCATCGAGTGCAATCCATCTTTGAACTGAAAATCAACAAATAGGCTCTAGATGGCCTCTAGCATCCAAAAAAATCATCCTACAACAAATACCTACATATCATCAAAAGCATTGTTTATCTCGGGATCTTTGTCATTAATATCACCCTCTAAGCATTAACATAAAATAGAAAAAACGTAGCGTGTCAAGTCAAGATTTTGTTTGAGTGATGGGTACACTTTTAGTAGGGTTGTGATAGAGGAGTTTCACAACCAATGTCACTAACATCAAGGTACATAGATGGCTTGGTGCTCTTAATTAAATACGAATTCCATATCCTAGTACATGACAAAATCCAATGGAAACATTGTAATTCCCCCAATCTTGAAATCTTGAAAACTGATTAGTCTGCTGGATTTTGAGTGAGATCTAAAATTCTACTTTCTCCATATGAAATCCAGTGAGGTTGGAACCACTCTCAAACATCCGAGTCATTTCATGGTAATTTTAAAAATTTAAGTATGAAAATGAAAGATAAAGGAGAATGTCACTTTTACTTTAAGAATTTAATATTACCATGAATTGCATATCAATACTAGGGCCATAGGATTGAATATTAGGTCGCCCCACTCAAAAACTCTTGTTTCTTTGAAAAAAACGCACTCCCAAATTAACTCTAAAGCGAATTTCGAGTACGCTCCTAGGTCGCTCCCGCTCGAAGCACACTTGGGGAGAAAATTAGAGGAGGGGGGCGCTCTCCCGTAGCCCTGGACCACACCCTATCCTATTGTCCAGAGTTCCCTCAACCCCAAGAGCTCTACGACTCAATTCCTCTCCCTGGGAGCTCAAACAGGGGCGAGGAGCATAGCTTAGTGTCCTCGATCAATGGTGACCCCTTCCTCTCATCAATGCCTTCACTGGGCTTACGGCTGTTAGTGCTAGCCATAGTGTATGACACCTAGGGAATATTGGGTCAACCACAGGCTTACATGTTGCAACACAACGATCCAATTGGCTTATTGTTCATCAATAAAAATGTGATGGAGTCTCATTGCCCCTTTTTGCACCATATCCCAAATATAGTGATATATGATCTCAATCTACTTGAACCTGTCATGGAACACAGAATTCTCTACATGTTGGAACCCATAATACGTCACAGTATATCTTCCAAAGAGCTTTCTCAACCATATTGTCTCACAGCCAACCATGCTAGCACCATTGCACATTGTCTCTCAAAGCAACAAATTTCTATGCTAGGAAGTTGTTAGAAAATGAGAAAGCCAGAAAGATTCTCTTATGTTGATAATTACTTGTGATATTCTTGTATTCTTATTAACTTTCTTTATGTTCTTTTATTTTCATTTCATCAAGCAATCATCAAATCAAAACAAGAAGATCAACGACACCAGTCAAACTCTTGCACTAATAAAATTGAGGTAGACCGTAGACCAAGACCTTAGACCTGACAAAAGACTCTTCTCACTCCACCAAGTTAGCCCTCAAACTGTCCTTCTAGACTCCAAAGATCAAATGCAACAATATTGCATCAATACTGCATTAAAGACGGAATTTCGACCCAGCTACTTGAGAATTTCAGCCCAACTACTTTAGAATTTTGGCCCAGCTTCAGTTTTGCAGTTTCTGCCCTCCTATAACTTCAGCGCCCTCACACGTGTGAGACAAAGAGAGAAAATTCAATTACTTTTGCTTGACAAAGACTTCCTTCTCCTTCGCCAGTCTTTCCTCCTTCCTTGAATTTCGCACCCTATTACTGCTTCCAGCTACTGCAGATCGAACTTCTTGTTTGGTGCTCCAAGTGAGGTCGAATTGTTGCCTTTATATACTGAATCTGTGAGGTCGAATTCCCTTGATGAGGCCGACTTGTCCTTCTTTGAGGCCGACTTGGTGGAGGGATCTAAATGATCTATTTGACACTAAAATAAATTTCTTTCTTGACTCAAGAAGCCTAAGAAGGGTTTATTACATTATGACAAGGGCAAGGACTCTTGACACAAACCCTAGAAGCCTGCAATGGAGGCTTTGACCTATTAACCATTGACCCAAGCATGAAACCCATGCTTTAATAAGTCATTTTCTTTTACAATAAAATTTATTTATCTTTCTTTTGACAGATACAATACCTCATGACTCAAATACAAGTATGAAGATCGACACTAGTTACATTTTTCAATAGACATCATCCTGGAAACCAGGGAAGACCTAAGGCAACACTCAAATGTGCTCTTCCAGTCAACAACATTCTAAGCATCAGTGTATCCATAAAGTCTCACAAACCCAGTAGTCTGTCTCAGTTCATGAATGACAACATTGTCTAGGTATCCCAATACCAGTTTTGCAACATTCCAATATACATATCCAGACTCTATATGGCTCAATGAACATACTGCAAATCAAAAATCCATCAAGATTGTATTTGCGGAGGAGGCTCTCTCAACTGCTTAGTGTAAATCATCATGCCAAGTCTTTGACATCATACTTCCCTTGACAAGGAAATCCTCATCATCTATTTGTTACACTTCTAATCTCAAGAAGTGGATCATCTTGGTTTCATGAGTCAACTCCCTCTGGTACTGAATGCTGAGATGATCTTGATCCTGTCAGAAATAAATAGTTAGTATATAAAACCGAATATCAAAGACATACCTTCAATTATGAAGAGAGGTCAGGGTTTGCATCAGATGTTTATCATGTTGATTTATGGTAGCATCGAATGTGCTCTAAGCCTCAAAATTTGCAGGGAGGCTTGGACACATGTATTCCAGAATCGTTTTGGGAAATTCCATCCGGAGACAGTTTTATTAAAATAATTAATTATTTTTAATGGAGGCCTAAGTCTAAACTTAGGGAATTAAAACAATTAAAGGGTATTAATCTAAATTGTGGGTGAAACTTCTAGAAGAAGATGGAGATAGAGTCCAAATAATCTGAGTCATTGATTAGAATCTAATCTGGGTCGTAGGTTCTCAACTGGACTTCGATGGGCATTCGGAAAACACACCACGCGAATACTCAGTTACATGAATAAAATCGATTTTCTCATTGGTCGAAGTTCGGCATGAGGAAATCGATTCAGAGGGAGAGTTGCAAGTGAGGAGGAGAGAGAGGGTAGCAACATCAGTCGGGAGTGCAAGAGAAGAAGACGCAGAGCAGAGAAGGGGCAACGCAGAAGCTGTGACGCAGAGGGATAGCGTAGAGGTCGATGCTAGGATTGTGCAGTCCTCACGCAGAAGCTGACGCGGTGAGAAGCAGAGGGGGCAGCAGGTCCTCTCCTAGATCAGAATCTCGTCGGGAAGTGTGAGAGAACTGTTAGTAAATTTCTCACAAAGATTTCTCTTCTATTCTACTAGTTGTATTTTGTACATGAGATTTTGTTGAAGATTAATAAAGAAACCCTCATCTGCTGCACTAGTGAAGCGTATACTTCTTGATGAACAAAAATATATGTATAAATATTTTATTAAAAATTGAATAGACAGATTATGAGTGTTTACAAAATGGGGTTCCTGGCTTATATACCGCCATGGACACCCTTTGGGGAAAGGGCATGAGCATGATCTTATGATCGTGCCCTTTCGTCTAATTTAACTGAAAATTAAATAATAAACCTAAACTAACTAATTTTTACATAACATTGCCTTCCGCTCGAAAGAATGCTTTGTCCTCAAAGCATACGTAACGACAGATGTTGATGACAAAATGCTTCATTCTCCCAAGAAGCATCTTCTTCGGTAAGTTCTTCCACTTGATCAGATATTCCAAGATGATCAAGGTCCCACACTTTAAAAGGTCTTGGATTAATCTCTTAATTTCCGTTTTTTGGTGATGTGAATATCGGTATGTCTTGATGTTGACGGGGTCTGATCTTGCCTTAACTTCTATTATATGCTCAATTTCCCTATTAGGCGGCATCTTCATAGGTAAGTCTTGAAATACTGTTTCATGCTTCCGAATCAGATCTTTTATCTCTGGTGATTCTTCTCTGGTCATATTTGCAGATAACATTTCTAATTAGTGACATTGTACTACATAAGCAGGTGCTCCTTTTCGACTCAGTTTCATCATCTAAGATGATGATACAACTTGATTTTCTGGTGCTTGGAATCCGTATAGTTTGTACTTTTGACCTCCCCATTTGAATTTTATAAATTGTACTTGATGGTTGGCGGCATAAGTACCTAAAGTTCGTAGCCATTGGATACCTAAGACTACATCTACTCCTCCTAACAATACCGTGAAGAACGGAGACTCTAGATTAAAGTCTTGAATCTGCAAATTGACCTTATGGCATTTCCCCACCTTTTCAATCTTCTTACCGTTAGCTACCATCACTTTCATGTTTGGCAAGGGAAATGAAAAGATATTGAGTCTCTTTGCCCCAATTGCATCTAAAAAATTGTGTGTGCTTCCAGAGCCGATGAGAACCACTACGTTGTTCTTCTTTATGTGTCCTTTTAACTTTAAAGTCTGAGGTTGTGATATACCTGTCATGGCTGATAATGACACTTGCGGAATACTCCTGTCATCTAATTCTGGTGAGAATTCTGGGGCATCTTCTATTTCTTTTATGTCAGAACCTTCACTGCTTGAATCATTGTTTGCTTCACAATTATATAGGTTCTTTGGTTCTTTTCCTTTAGCACATCTACGTTTGGGGTCCCACTTCTCACCACAACGTTTACATTTACCCTCTTTTATCCTTTGCATTTCCACATTAGATTTTTCATCTTCACGACGATGTGGTGGAACATATCTTGTATTATTTGAGTTCACATACTGGGGTATCCTTCGTCTTACATATGTTTTTTCCACTTTTGACCAAAATATTGGTTCGAATTTCTTTTCAGCTGTTTTTGCTTTTCGTCTTGCTACTTCTATTGATGTAATGTCATGCATCTCAAGTTCTGCTTGTAAATGGGTTTTGAGTCCCGAGACGTATGACTGAATTAGACGAGATTCTGATAACCCAGGTACTCGTGTTACTAAGGTCTCCCATTCTTGAGTGTATCCGTCCACACTTCCTTTTTGTCATAATTTGATGAGTTTTGAAAAGAACTCTTCTTCCTTTACACCTTGGAATCTTTTAAAGAACGCATCCTTAAATTTTCTCCAACTAATGACGTGTGTTGTCTTTTTCCACCACATATACCAATTATATGCTTCTCCTTCCATTTTCATGGATGCGTGCCAAAGCTTTTCGTCATCGTCATTGATGTCATATATCTCAAAGTATTCTTCTGCTTTATTTATCCATGCAACATTGTTTTTTTCGTTTCCATCAAATTTAGGCATCTCGACTTTTGCCCTTCGTTGGTATGTTGCTAATGGTTGAGTGAAAAACGGGTGTTGATTGGTAAAGGTATCCCAGAGTTGCTTGTTTGTAAGGGTTGTGTTACTCACTTCTTGGTGGGGTGTCGCTGATTTTTTTGGGGATTCAACTTTGTCATGAGAGTCTGTTGACTTTGTTGAATCTGATGAGATGTGTTCTTGATTCTCTTCATTTTCTTTTAGTAGTTGTTCAGGTGTAAATTCGCCTTTTTACACAGAATTTTCAGCATTGTTAAGACCTCTCTAATGCCTACTTTTGTTTGGGCATATTGGTTTTCCATCTTTATTTCTATTTGATTTGTCGTATCTTGAAGATTTTTTATTTTGTCAGCCTGATTTTTGATATCGTCAGCCTGCCTCCTAAGCTTGATATGGAATTCATCTAATCTTCTACTAACCTCATCGTGGTTGCTATTTATCTTATGCTCCGCATCCAACAATTTTTTTTGGAAATCCGCCATTGTCATTGTCAACATTGAGCGGGTTTGCGGGGGCGTGTATTTATTTGCCAGCTAAAATATTTTTCCTATCTTTTTTTTTAATTAGCTAAAATAAAT
>APFE031445767.1:248401-320582 GCA_000404065.3 Pinus taeda
ATATATTGTATATGTATGTTATACGCAGAGTCACATACACCCGAAGGTCACGTCCGTTGCTCCTATCGTGACTCGTATCTGCACAGAAATATTGTGGTCACGGGCGGATTATACCAGCGAATTAACAACAGCTAGCTGCCAGTTAATAGAACGAGCGTTTACGGTGCGGCTGTTCTGTCTGCTGATTACCCACACCCACGTAGATGTTGGCTTACACCTACGCAAATAAAACCTATCCACGCAGATAGAACCCGCCAACAATCTTGGGCCGGCTATGCCCGAGTTGAGCCACGCTCACAGCGGACTTCCTTGGTGGCCTGCTGCCCCACGCACAAGCTACCTACGTCCAGAAAATTGTGTAAAGACTGCTACGAATCCGACTTTGGTATAAATAACTTTTTTTCTTTTTTCCACTGCCGCTGGGGGAAACGCACGTCTATTCTGTCAATACCGTTGTGCACAGCGAGATGCAGCTGACTGAGCGGACAGCGGAGTCAGTGGATGGACAGGCTAAGAACCGAACCGCTCTAATACCAATGAAGCGTATACTTCTTGATGAACAGAAATATATGTATAAATATTTTATTAAAAATTGAATAGACAGATGATGAGTGTTTACAAAATGGGGTTCCTGGCTTATATACCGCCATGGACACCCTTTGGGGAAAGGGCATGATCTTATGATCGTGCCCTTTGGGGAAAGGGCATGATCTTATGATCGTGCCCTTTCGTCTAATTTAACTGAAAATTAAATAATAAACCTAAACTAACTAATTTTTACATAGCAACTGGTTTTCCTGCATTAGACTTTTCTGGGGACAATTGTCCAAAAATAACTGTGTTATTGTGATTGTACTTGTGCTAGTATTTTTCCTTGCATTTATTTTCCGCAATATTTTAATTGTGAAGGTTGCACTAGAATTTATTTCGATATTTGTCGTAGAAAAACTATGAATAACTTATTTCTGAATTAATAAGTAGAAGAAATAATATCAATCATTGCAGTTGGATTTCTATCTAGAAATTTTCACATATCCTTCCAAGCATGTTAAGCCCATGGGACTTGCTAGAGTCCATATGGAGCTTTCTTCAATCTGCAATCATGAGTCTACTATTCATGCCCTTGAAGTTCTGAGATAACTGCAAATATGTTCCTTCCTCCATAGAGGAAGCTTACTTCACGTACATCTAATAATAATGCATTTGGCAACAGGAACTAGGATCTCATCATAGTTTGAACCACATCACGAAAGCATCAAACAGTGCTAAATCTTCGTCATCAAGAATGGTCCTTGCATGGAGGGCATATCGTTCTCAACATCATATCAGACTGTTGCACTCAATCTACTCCCTCTGAATAGGAAGCTTCTTCAATCATAGTTATCAGCCAAGGAGACTGCAACCCTTCCTTCGAGGTCTTGAGCTCTTGTCCATTTTCGAGTGTCATTCTAATCATGGCACAGTTCTACATCTTCCTCAATCTCGATATAAAGGACTTAGTCCTCACATTCACTAGATATACCTGTGACCCCAGAACAAGACCAAAAGAAATAATAGCAAAGTAAATAATCATAATGAAAGTGTACCTCGTGATGAGGCAGGATTGTCTTTCTTTTCTAGATGTAAAAGTGGCTCCTTCATTTTCCTACACCAGATCCCTCTTGGAGCTAACCCTTCCTGCACTACTCTGCATCTTGACGATCCTCAATATGGATCACATCCTCATCCAAGAAGTTAGTGAAACAAATAAAATACTCATGCAGGAAGAATTACCAATAATCGAAAATAATAAATTCACAAGAATAGTGACACAAAGAAATGATATAAGTCTTGAAAGTACTTATCTTTAATGTAGATTGTAGGAGACTCACAGCTCCCTCATGATCTTGTCTTCCTCTTACTCAAGAGGCACCACTATCCATCGATCATATGCCAATGTTGTCTTCGCAAGAAATGCATCCTCTTGAGTATCACCTGTATTCTCTTTCTGATTCTTTTAAGCCCAGTTACAAGATGATCACTGCAACACATCATCTCCCACTAGGTAGGAGACATGTCAAACTAGGGTTTCTTTAAATTTGTCATAGGTACTTGAAGAACTCAATGCCTTCTCACTGATCAAGAAGATTTTGCTTCACACTAGGGTTTCAATGCTCTAGAACCTGAGCCATATCCAAGGTCACTTCAAGGGTTTCTCCAAACCCTAACCTTCTCTTGTAAGAACAAAGCTTCCCTAGGGTCTCTACCATCTTCTTTTGCTTCCATTATTGGTGTGTTCAAGGGGGTGTTCTCAATGACTTTTCTTCAACGCAACTATGATACCATGTTAATTTTAGGGCTAGATTGTTCTCTGTTGAAGATAATTGCATTTATAAACTTTGTCATCATTTACATATTACATTCACCCCATAACATCATGACATCATTAGCAAATATGTAGAGAGAAAAATCAACAATGCAGCAGAAAAATAAAGAACAGAAGAAAAGCATGCACAAATAGAGACACCAGGTTATAGGTCAGAGACCAGGGAAAACCCGCGTAAGTGGGAAAACCCAATCAAATACTTCTTCTATTAGATATTCATCAATTGTTTAGCTGAGATACAAAGTACAATGAGCATGAGATATAATGATCACATCAAGCCTCCTAAGGCCAAACCAAGTCAGTTCACAACTTTCTTTGTGAACTGAATGAATCAAGTCCAAGAGAGTTGCTACAATATCACATTTGCCATAGGGTCACTGTCACATCAGCCATCCATCATGTTGTCATTGTCATCAAGAGTATGCCATCATCAAGATCACTGTTACAGCCATATTGTCATGTCATGGACACTATTATATCAAGATCTTTGTTATGCATCATTCATGGTCACTGTCCTAGTGTATATCATAAGTACAAGATTATTGTCACATGTCACTATCAAGGGTCATAGTCACACAAGGTAACTGTCTAGATCATTGTCATATATAATCTAGGTCACTACCATATGAAGGTTCTTGTCATGCCATATATGTGTGTGTGTGTGTGTGTGTGTGTGTGTCCAGATCAAGATTAGGTCATAGGCATGTAAATCATGGTCATGTCTCCTCATTGTCATATAAATTAAGATCATGTCATTGTCCAAGCAATGTCATTTATACAAGTCATTGTCCAATACAATGTCATATATATTCCAGTCATTGTCCAAGTCAATGTCATATATATCCCAATCATTGTCCAAGTCAATGTCCAGTCTCATAGAAATGCAATGCCACTATGTATAAAGTATAGCAGTGATGCCAGAGCATACTGCGTATAGTAATATGAACCAAATACGATGCCACATTGTTGGTGTCCAGGTATGAACGATTTATTCACCCTATTCCGACATTAAATTATCAATCCAAGTGCGTATCCTTTCAAGGCAAAGCGCAACGTATATGCAGGGGCAAATGCGTAATCTGTTCCGACCAAGGGTTCGCGGTTTAAGATTTAAAACATGGTTGTAAGATTAAACTAACTACGGAACTTCAGAAATAATCATAAACAGGAAAGAACTGTAACAACAAGCATAAACTAATAAATGACACACACACAAAGACACAACACCTGATCAGAAGAGCAGGCCCAGCTCTCTGATCAGGGCTGCGTTAGTCACAGAAAAGATTGGAGTAGCAAAATATGTGTTATCTTGTTAATCTATAACAAATAATTACAATAGCGATGGGAGAACCCCTATTCACAGGAACAATCTGCATTTTATACACAGCGAGGGAGATTAACAGAGCTCCCTGAAACATGGTAACCGCATCTTCAAAATGTACATCAGTTGCAACGGCACCATCACCAGATGTCCGAGATAGCAAAAAGGTCCAAGAATAGTTCCAGGGGAATCGTGACTCTAGCTGCGCGGCCTCCTGATGGTTGGTCGTTACCAGATCTGTTGTGAGGTGCCGAAAAGAGGGTCCTGTTCTCCAAGCTGCGGTCAAACATATGTTTTAGTACTGTGAATAGATAAGACTCCGTGAAATTACTTCATTAATTAAAATATTCCAATTGGACAAGTCAGGGGTGTTTACCTTGTAGGTTTAACATAACAGCATAGGTAAATGAGTACAAAAAGGTCAAAAAGGATAATAGAAATGGACGGAAAGATGGCCCGATTTGGTACCCAACATCTCCCCCCAACTAGCCTTCTACATGTCCTCATGCAGTCCGCCGCCTCCGCAAGTCTCGGTTTTGCAGACTGTAAGTCTCATGAAGCCTGACGAGATCATATTCTGAGGCCATCTCTGTTCCTGGAACTTTAAACCCATCCGAAAGGTGAACTTCCTTCCACCAATCCCTTGGAACATCATAAGCTAGAGTGTAAATTTCGGCAGGCAACCAAAGAATAGGAAACCGAAACCGAATCCCCATCCACCGAGCCCCACATGTCTGGACACATGCCACATATCTGGGCACTCTGGTAAGTACTCGTGCAAAATTTGGTGCCCCAAAAGGCTCCCTGTTTCGGACAGCTGTAGGTGACATCATCCACCTTCTCTGACAACAATGAAGGGCCTCTTTTTGAAATGTGGTGAGTTGCTTGACACAAAGATGAAGACACCATCTTTGTGTCCTCACCATTCTATCTCTGTTCTCCCCAATTCCGAAAAAGGTGTTATGCTTATTGAACATTGTGACTGACCTCTCATGTTCTCCTCTTACTATAAATGGCCTTGTAACTTGATTGGATTCAAAAGTGTTACAAGCCTTCTGCCAATGAATCTAATTGAAAGCATAAGAGGTGAGGGCCCTTAAATGAATGTCCCCTACATACGGAACCGGGTTAAAATCTCTATCCAGACGCAGTAGATACCCATGCAGGTAAAACTCACACATCAAATGTTGAGTTGGCACGTCATGACTCCTCAAGATTCGGAGGAATTGTACACCATCTTCTATCTCATAGCTGACCTCGTTTCTGATACTTTCCATGCAAAATAAAAGGAAACGTTCATGCAATAATAAAGAATAACAAGAAGCAGGGGGACGACATGCCATAACCTCTTGCACTAGACTGAAAATCTGCTCCTTATCGGCCTTCAGTTCTGCCACTTGCTTTTCCAGCTACTCCGTCTTGAGCTGCTGCTTCGCATGCTTTAATCTCATAACATCTATGCGCTCCACATATCCAAAGATGGTTGTGGAGGCTCTTTCCTCGGTCCTTCTGATCTCATTTTTGTATTTTGCCGCAGTAGATTTCGAAGACTGTATTTCGGCTATTAAGGCATATTCCCGATCTTTGAACAGTCGTTCGACCAGGTCTATTTGAGTGGCAGCAGAGGTTGTGGCTGTCAGGTCCACTTGAGTTTCTGCTTCAACCCTGATGGTCTTGGATTTTTTGGCTTGCCGCTTGTACTTCTTTATCTGTTTATGCCTTCTATGCACCTTCTTTCTCAGTTTCCTTACCTCCATTTTAAGCCGCATTGTCTCCCTAAACTGCAGCGGATACTTTTGCTTAACTGGAAGTCTTCACTGTTCACACAGCTCGATCCATTCCTGCTTAATCAGTACTTCCTCCGTTTCAGCAGCTGGAGGTAAATCCCACGAAACCTCTTATGTTATGCCCACTGTCAGGTTTTCCTCCATTGTCTGCCTTTCTTCAATTATTTCGTGCTTCACGGCCTTCTCACCAGGTTGTGTCGTTGGCTCATTTGTCGGGACCACCTCGCTTGGTCCCTCCTCTTCGCCAACGGCGATTTCTTCTTCGCGCGCACTCACCACGACTCGTGATGCCCTAGCGAGATGCTCTCCTACTACTGTGCTTGTTAGGATCCCTTCTGGTTCTTCAGCCTCGGAAATCTCTATCTCTTCTTCCTTTTTGACTCCGAGGTGACTGTTGCCTATGTAGGATTCACCCCATATGGTTGTGGCCTTTGTGACAGATTCAAAGCCACAGGAATAGCAAACTCTTCTTCTTCTTTCTGTCGTAAGGAACGAGTTACCCTCGCTCCTCTTGGAATAAAGAAGGAAAACTAGAACGAATCCTCAACATTCGGCCCCGAATTTGACGTTGGTTCTTGTGGTTCAGCGTCAACCTCACGCCTTAATTCTCCCGCTGCTTCCTCCACGGGTCCCCTAGTTTCCTCAACTCTGGGCCCTTCTTGTCTTTGTTCTCTCTCTTCCATGGGTTCTATGGTCGGAGTGGTCACAACCTCCTCTTCAATCATATTCTCCTCCTCCATCAGCTCCATCCACGGGCAAGACTGATTCTTGTGGGACAGCCTCGGCCGTGGTACTAGTGGGCCTTTCTATATCAATCCCCACATCTGCCATTGACTCCACAGTTTCGGCTTGCTCTTGGGGACCCGCCTCATCTCCAAGTTCTTCTATTTCCATCTCCATTTCTTCTGGCTCCTCCTGATCAATATAATCATCATCTTTTGCATCCTCCTCCATAGCTTCAGGTTTTTCTGCCCTGGCGGACACAACAATTGCTATTTGTTCCTCTGTGGAATCCCAAAACAGCTCCCATGGAATCGGGATTTGTCCAATAACATTCATTATCAACAGCTGAACTAACCCGTGGTGAGTGGTGACCGCCAATACCTGTCGCGACCCCTGAGCTGAATGTGCCATTAAGTGAAGGCTCCTTAGTAGAAAATAAGGCACATTCATTGAAAAAGCTTCCACCTGTGGAAATCGCAGGTGAGCTAGTATGCAGAGATGGTATTTGAAGATGGTGGAGTATCTTCCTTCGCACGTCATATATTTGATGACGAACTCTGCTACTCCTCCCCATGGATGTGGTAGCGAGTTCATGTCATACCCTCGACCCTTTTGTGCAATACTCTCGCCCGCTTGTAGAAAAACCTCGGGAAATTCTGGGAGGGCAGTCCTTCTCGAAAACCATTGCTGTCCAACTTGAAGAAGCCCACTAACTTCCGTAATGATTTCTTCTGTTACAGGGATCTCAATTCTGCGGACCTGAGAGCCTCCTTCTCCCAAGTTCAATGCAAATCCTGCCGTCATTTCTTCATTCGACCCCCTCAATCTGTCGAAATAAACATCCCAGCCTACATTCTCGAAAACCTGCCACACCTCCTGATTGTTTCGAATTCCGCCTGTATTCTCAGGTTCACGGCGAATAGATCGGCCACCCATTGTTGCAAAGGCGAAATCATCACGACGACTGCAATTAGCTGGCAAGGGAGAGTGATAGGTCTCCAAACTGTTGGAAACTGAAATAACGTCATGGTTGATTTGGAAACAACAGATGAACAGTACTAGTACGTTTGGGAATGATGACAAGTTAAGGTGGTACTGTGGGATGTTTCTGAAATTTAATGCAGCATGTTGGGAGGGTGACTGATACGACTCGACGCGTACGAATACGCATCCCAACACATCAAAAGTATGATTACGGAGTACTGAAATCATAGATTCGGTTAGGTAAGGATCATGTGTCATAAATGCTTTTTCGAGGTATGTCGTCATTCATTATGACAGTTCCCCCCCCAACTTAATGACAGCTGCCCACGGCACGTTTTAATTTCATTTTTGGAATATTTAATTAAATCCATAAAATCAACAGAGATGTACCTGCAGACCTACCTTTGGTGGAGTAGCAGCAAAAGTTCTGACGGAGCAGCAACAGCGTGTCTGACGAAATAGCAACAACATCTAGTAACAGTACAGGGAGTAGCAGCAACGGTGAATAGCAGCAACAGTGAGTAACAGCATAGCGAGTAATAGCAACAGTGAATAGCAGCAACAGCGAGTAACAGCACAACGAGTAACAGCACCGGGAGTAACGACAACAACAAGTAACGACAGTTACGGAGTAACGGCAGTTGCGAAGTAACAGCACCAACGGAGTAACGGCACCAGTGGAGTAATAGCAGTTGCAGAGTAACGACACCGGCGAAGTAACGGCAGTTGCGGAGTAGCGGCACCGGCAGAGTAATGACAGTTGCAGAGTAACAGCACTTAGTGCCTCTCACCAGTGGAATACAGCAATATCTTCATGACAACACTGGTTGTTACATTTCTCCTCGCCATATTTCTTTGTTATTCCTGCAAAAGAGAAACAAGTAGCAACAATATTATATATATATATATATATAATTTTTTAGGACAGAGTGAGAGTATCCTCTTTTCCAATGACCATTAAATCAAATAAAGCAGAAAGATTTTTAACAAAGGCATCTTTAGAGGCTAGACAGTGGTACAGTTTTAGACGGTGTTCGTTTACTAAGAACGAGGTATGCCTCTCATCTATTGTACTCAGTCTAAACGTTCCATTGTCGAACACTGCGTCCACTTGATATGGACCCATCCAACGAGTGCAGAGCTTGCCTTTGAAATCCTTAAATCGGGAGTCATACAATAACACCCAGTCCCCCACATGAAACACCTTAGTTTTGATAAATTTATCGTGCCATTTCATTCTCTGCTATTGAACAGCAGTAGTCTTCTGAACAGCGACCGCTCGAATCTCATCCAACTCATTCAGCTGTTCCAGTCGGTGTTTTTGTGCTTCTGATAGATCTAAGCCTACTTCCGTAGCTGTTTTGAGTGTACTAATCTCAAATTCCACCAGAAACAAGGGGGATTTCCCATAGGCTAATTCAAACGAAGAAAACCCTGTTGTATTCCGCCATGTTGTCCTGTATGCCTATAAAGCTTCTGGAAGTTTCTGTGCCCAGTCCCGGCAATGGCTTGCTACTGTCTTTGTCAAGATATTTTCCAATACCTTCTTTGTGCTTTCTACTTATCCATTCCCTTGGGGATGATAGGGGGTTGTCACTCTATGTTTGACCCCATATTTTTGCATAACTTTTCTATCATATGCGATGTGAACTGTGATCCACTGTCTGATACAATTTCCCTTGGAGTCCTGTACCGGGCAAAGATTTCCTCAAAAAGAAAATCTGCCATTACTTGCTCTGTTGCTCTCGTGACTGCTCTAGCTTCCACCCATTTAGTTACATAGTCAGTACAGACCAGGATGTAAGCTTTCTAATGAGAAGATGGGTTAAAGGTCCCAACAAAATCGATGGCCCATTTCTCAAACGGTTCAAAGACTATCTAGGGCTGAAAAGGCATTTCATTTGCTTTCCCAAGTTGTCCCATCCATTGACAACTATCACACACCTTCGAACATAATCCCGAGCGTCACAAAAGATGGAGGGCCAGTAATATCCCATTTGCAGCACCTTATGACCTGTTCTTTTATCTACAAAATGTCCTCCACAGGGTCCATCGTGTGCAGCTTTTAATATCTCAAACATATCATCTCCTGCCACACAACGCCGAATATGCTAGTCAACCCCTTTATGGAAGAGATATCCTGCCATCCATGAATATCGGGTACTCTGGTGAATGATCCTCCTTTGCTCCTTATAGGACAGATGACGGGGCACTTTACCTGTAGCAAGATAATTAGCAATATTTGCAGACCACAGAGTGTTAGCAGAAACTGCAAAAAGATGCTCATCTGGAAAGTTATCTTCAATTGGTGTATCCTTACCATCATGTTCTATCCTAGATAAGAAATCTGCAACCACATTGTCCTTCCCTGGTTTATCTACTATGGTAATATCAAATTCCTGTAGTAGCAACAACCATCTTGTAATACGACCAGGGGTAACAGGTTTGTTCATTAAATACCTAATGGCTGCATGATCAGTGTGCACAAAAGTAGGATACCTGGTAATGTAGTGCTGGAGCTTATTGATGGCATAAAAGACAGCAAGGAATTCTTTCTCAGTCACCGTGTAGTTTAATTCAGCAGGGGCCAAATTTTTACTAACATAGTAGACTGCGTAAGGTACCTTACCCTCTTGTTGTCCCAACACTGCACCAATTGTTGTTTGAAAGGCATTCATATGAATGTGGAAAGGTAATGCCCAGTCTAGTCCTTTAAGGATCGGAGCACTGCAGACTAATTCTTTAATTTTTGTAAAGGTTGCATCATAGTCATCTGACCACACAAATTTTGAATCTTTTGTTAGTAATTGAAACAGTGGGTGTGCTACTTTTGCAAAATTTTCTATGAAACGTCTATAATAACCAGCACAACCAATGAAACTGCGTACCTGTGTGGGCGTCTTAGGTGTTGGGAAGTGCAGAATTACCTTTATCTTTGTTGGGTCCATCCTGATCCCTTCAACTGACAGCAAATGTCCCAAACTGATTCCCTCTTCCATCATCATGTGGCATTTTACTGTACTCAGAGAGACATGAGCTTGTATACACCTTGCGAGAACTTTCTCCAAATTTTTCAAACCCTCCAAAAACGAGTCCCCATATGGAGTAAAATCGTCCATATAGATTTCAACACTGTCATCTATCAAGTCAGAGAAGATTCCCAGAATTGCCCTCTGCAATGTTGCAGGAGCATTACACAAGCCAAAAGGAAGGACCCAATATGCAAACGTTCCCCAAGGGCATGTGAAAGTGGTCTTGTCCTGGTCCTCAGGAACAATTTGGTTCTGGTTATATCCACTAAACCCATCCAGGAAAGAGAAAAAATTCTTGCTAGCCAATGTGTCTAAAACTTGATCAATAAATGGCAAGGGAAAATGGTCTTTCTGCGTCGCCTTATTTAACTCTCGATAATCTACGCAGATCCGCCATTTGCCATTCTTCTTGGGGACCATTACTAACGGTGAGACCCATTAGCTATCTGAGATAGGATAGATAAAACCTACATCCAGTAATTTCTGAAGCTCTTCTTTCACAACATTTTTCAGTGCAGGGTTAATTCTCCTCTGAGGTTGTCTTATAGGACGACAATCTTCCTTAATATATATGTGATGGGTGCATAAGTTGGCAGGGATCCCCTTCATATCTGCATAATCCCAGGCAAAGACCTCTTTATGTTTCTGTAGAACGTCTACAAGTTGCTTCTTCTGGGATTATGACAGGTTTGGATTAATATTCAAAGTTTCCCGGGTTCCAATTCCACTTGAACACTTTCATGGAGTGTATTAGCAGGTGGCTCCTCCAATCCTTCTGTTGTTTCCATAGTTTCCTGAGTCTCACAGCTTAGTATAGGTTCTAGGATCTGCTAGTTTGGTTCCGAAACGGAACAAGGATCATCCATGAAGGAAGTGATTACATCATCTTCCGATTCCATCTTCAACTGAAGGGCCTGTCCAATAGTGAGGACTGGTCTCACTTCTTCATCTTCCGTTTCAGCCTCTACCGCAGATACAGCCTTCTTGCCGCCTGCTGATTTTATGGGTGGATTTGGTTCTGCCGGTGGATATAGCACTAAATTCTTAGTGCTATGTCCATTAGAAATAACCATATTTCCTGAGCGACACCCAATGTAAGCGTCTGCAGTGGCCAGCCATGGTCTACCCAAAATCAAGGGATGACCGCCCACTGAAGACTGTGTATGTAATACCAAGAAATCTATGGGCTAATGCCATGAATCCACTGAAATTGTCACATCTTCCAACTGCCCTACAGGTTTGACAGTAGATCGATCTGCTAGTTCCAATACTGTAGGTGTATGCTTCAAATTGCGAAGACCTAACGCATGCATTGTCTCAGTGGTGATGACATTGATGGCAACACCCAGGTCTACCAGCACATTTGGAATCTCTACCCCATTAATCTGTATTGTCAAAATCGGGTTGCCCGGATCTCCATATTTCACCGGCATTGATTTTCCCATCATAAAGTCTGATAGTTTTCCCATAACATGTATAGTGAGGGGATCTTTAGTTTTCTTGGCAGGTTTCTTTGAACAATATTCCCTAAGAGTCTTTGCATAGATTGGCACATCCTTCATAGCTTGTAACAAGGGAATTTTAACAAATAAAGTTCTGCAATTCTCCTAATAAATCAAATTCAGCTTGAGGGATTGGTTTACTCATAATTAGTCTCTCTGGGTAAGGTGGTTCAAATTGATGTTGTTTAACAGGAGGCGCCTGGTTTCTATCAGTTTGTTTTGGCTCTTTACTAATCGGTTCTGCCTCCTTACCTTCACTATCAAGTTGTTCAATGATAACTGGAGGAGGTTGGATGTTAACTGTCCGACCTGATCGCAAATTCATTTCATACAACTCTACAGTGGAGATACTATATGAAGGCAGGTTAATAACATCAGCTTGATGAGCTCCCTTATTGTTAGGATTAGGGTTAGGTTGCATTGGAAGCTGAGGACGGGCAGGCTGGTTACCAGGAGGCACATTGGAGGGTAATTGGAATTGTTGTTGTGGTATCTGTTGAGGCATCTGCTGAGGAAACTAACCAGGAAGGGACCCTCGCCAAGTTGGAGCCCATGAAGAGCTCGTACTGGCTTGAGGGTTCCACTACTGCCAAGGTGGATACTGGTATTGCGGCCACATGGGGGGATAAGGCATGGTCTAAGGATTCATATTGTAATTATTGAAATATTGAGATGGATCCGGGTACATACCTTGATTTCCCATCAGTGGTCGAGGCTGCCATGGGTTCCTGGATCCCATGAGGTACAGTTGCTCTGTGTCCTCCCCCTTTGCTTGAAACACTGCTTTCAGGCCTGGCAAGGAGGGGCATCAGCTTGTCGCATGATTGAGCTCACAGATCACACATTCCTCTATGGAATTTAGCGGACATTCCCTTTCCAAATGTTTCTTCCTACACTTCAGACAAAATATTGCCATGGTCCTATGCCTATCCAGTTCCAGCTACTTCTGTTTTACTTGCAGAGTGTCCATTTGTGCTGATAGGGTGCTAAGGATATCCGTCCTCAAATTGTCTAGCAGATTTCTGATTTCTGCTTTTGTAACACCCCCGCCAGATCCCTTTGCTAATCGAATCCCGAGCTTATTCCTTGCAAGCCCCCTCAAGGACTGAATACATAAACTGCAAATATCTTCGAATGTCTCCTTAGAGATGTCTCCCTTGCCCACAATGTTGAATAGTTCTATCGAGTCCTCCCGGAAGGATCGAAGGAGGATAATCTTTAAAATTTCCTTATCCATTGTAGAATGGCCTGACCTCTGTAAGGTGTACTTGAAGCTTTCCACACAATCTTCCAAGCTTTCATCTTCTTTCTGTGTGAACTTGAAGAGTTCCTTCTTGATGTTCCGGGATTTACAGTAATCCTGGTATTTCTCCAGAAAAGTTGTTTGCATATTATCCCATGTGGAAATGGATTTCCTCCAAGGCCCATGAACCATCGCAGAGTCGTTCCTTTTAGTGTAAACGGGGAAATCTTTGACTTCTGGGCATCCGTTGTGTAATCATACCCTCGACACACTATGTCAAACTCAAATAGAAATGTGTCGGGGTCTTCTGAAACGAGCCCGTGAAAGTTTGGTAAGGCTGCCAATGGAATAGGCTTTGTAGGCGCGCCGACTCCTAGATCCCCGATCGGAAAATCAATGGTGGAGATTGTGGGAGCCATAAATATCTTCCAATACTCGCTGGGGATTTCAACAGGCTCTGTGGAGGGTGGCTGAGGATTCTTTACTACTGGAACTCGAGTTGCTTTAGTAGCACTTCCCTAGTCTCTTGGTGATGCAAGTTTTTCCTCGTTTCCTTCTCCTGAGGCCTGATGGCTTGACCCCTCGGCTGCAACTTCCTTTCCCTTACTGGAGCAGTCTGACCCTGTTGATGTCCTACTTGCAATTTCTTCCTCTATTATCACCAGCGCAAGATTCTCCAGATGAGGTCTACTGCTAGATATTTCTTCCACTACTAGAGGAACTTGTTGTGTCGAATCACCAGAGAATGTCGTAGCCAGCATTGGTTGCTCCACTGATTGTCCCTCGGACTTCACTCTCCTTGCCCCTGGTCTTGCAGCTGCGCGAGAGGATGCTTCTAATTCAGCCTTTGCTATGATCTGTTGGATATAGGTTTTTCTTCCCAGATCTGGTCCTCCCCTCTTTGGGGCTCTCCCTTTGCCCCTCTTATTTAATTCTTTGATCATACAAAAGTTGATATGATGGAGGGTTTTGGTATGAACCTATAATGCTTCAATCTTGGAGTAAGGGGTCAAAGGACCATTCCTTCCCCAAGGTGAAAGAACTCACAAAAAGAAAGGCAGCGAACAAAACAAAAATCTAGGGTTTCAGGCCCAGAGCAGGGCATCAAAGGACTCCTCCCTCCCTGGGACAAGAACCAGAAACAGTCACACGCCACGGGAATCCCTAATACTTCCAAATCTAAAGTAGGGCGTCAAAAGACTCCTCCCTCCCCAAGGTAAAAGCTAGGGTTTTCCCCAAAAAAAAGGAAAACGCAAGCATTAAAAAGAAACAAATCTTACTTAGGGCCTGGAGTAGGGTGTCAAAAGACTCCTCCCTCCCAGGACAAGAGAATGGCCCAAAATCAAACAGAAAAGAAAAAATAAACAAGCAGAAAGAATACCTACGCTCAGGACCTGAAGCAGAATGAGAAAACTCGTTCTCTCCCCAGGACGAGAGATTGACCCTCTGGTTGGTCCAGATCGTTGTTTGCAACTTGTTAGCCTCCCCAGCAACGGCGCCAAAATGTTGGTGTCCAGGTATGAATGATTTATTCACCCTATTCCGACATTAAATTATCAATACGGGTGCGTATCCTTTCAAGGCATCGCGCAAGGTATATGCAGGGGCAAATGCGTAATCCGTTCCGACCAAGGGTTCGCAATTTAAGATTCAAAACATGGCTGTAATATTAAACTAACTACGGAACTTCAAAAATAATCATAAACAGGAAAGAACTGTAACAACAAACATAAACTAATAAGTGACACACACACAAAGACGCAGCACCTGATCAAAAGAGCGGGCCTAGCTCTCTGATCAGGGCTACATTAGTCACGGAAAAGATTGGAGCAGCAAAATAGGTGGTATTTTATTAATATGTAACAAATAATTACAATAGCGATGGGAGAACCCCCTTTCACAGGAACAATCTGCATTTTATACACAGCGAGGGAGATTAACAGAGCTCCCTGAAACATGGTAACCGCATCTTCAAAATGTACATCAGTTGCAACGGCACCATCACCAGATGTTCGAGATAGCAAAAAGGTCCAAGAATAGTTCCAGGGGAATCGTGACTCCAGCTGCGTGGCCTCCTGATGGCTGGCCGTTACCAGATCTGTTGTGAGGTGCTGAAACGAGGGTTCCTGTTCTCCAAGCTGCGGTCAAACATATGTTTTAGTACCGCGAATAGATAAGACTCTGTGAAATTACTTCATTAATTAAAGTATTCCAATTGGACAAGTCAGGGGTGTTTACCTTGTAGGTTTAACATAACAGCATAGGTAAATGAGTACAAAAAGGTCAAAAAGGATAATAGAAATGGACGGAAAGATGGCCCGATTTGGAACCCAACACACATATAGAGATGAGATTCCCAATAAAGAGATAAAGAAATGTGATCCATAATGAGTAACCAATGTGAGTTACTATAGGAGCGAATCATAGAATAGAACTGAGCCACTCTAATTGTATCACTAAAGAGTATAGATACAAACCAGGTCACTGTATCATAGAGTATATAAATATATGTGTAGCTAGTCACTACACCATAGAGCAAGTCACTATAGATACTACGAACCACGGAAAATCGATGAGGGAGCCACCAGAGGAAGATGTGAATCAACGAGCCACGGTATCAAGCTACAAATTTGTGCCACAGGAAGAATGCGAGCTACCGTGGAGCCTTTGTAATATATCAAGTGTGAGCCTAACTGTAACAAATACGAGCCAATATATAATTCGAACCAAGGTTACTTGGAAGTGGGAGCGGGAGTGGGGAGTGACATTCTCAAAAGCTCCCAGTTCGAAAGCGAATCGATAGCAAATTTTTATATAATATATATTTTTATACATTTTGATGCATATATGGCAATAAAAGCATGTAGAATGATGAAATAGATATAAAAAAGCATAAAAACATGGATTGAACCATATAACATCAGTCATCTAAGAGTTATAATCTTCATCAACCACATCCACAAGTCAGTAACATACAACATATCAAGTCTCATGATTCATCAATCTTAAATTTTCAAGCTTTCAATATATAACATTTATCATCATTGATCACTAAAGTTGTAACTTGTACTTGTAGCCATTACCATTACAAAGTAACCAAATAATAACAAAGAATATCTAACATGAAATGAAATGTTTCAACTTTCACGAAGCATCATATAATATATTCATAATTCATTACCAATGAGTTATAATTGCCCATTTCAAACTTCAAACTTAAATTGTCATATATTGTTTACAAAAAATATCATAATAAATATGAAAGAGTCAACAGTTATAAAAACTACTAGCAACTAGAAAAGACAAGTAAATCCATTATCTACTGCTAATGCTTGGGCCTCTTCCCACGAGAAATGTCTAGTTTCTAAGAAGGTCGTGGTGGTCTACTGGGAGTCTCCTCCCGCGTAGTTGGATGACCAAAACCAGAAGGCACATGACCTCCACGCGAGGATGTGGATGTAGATGGAGGTGGCGGCAGCAAAGGCAAAGATTGTGGAACTAGAGCACTGCTACTGGATGATGGAGATGGCATGGTTGTTGTTGCTTATTCATCATCTTTCAAAAGTTTTGTTTCCAATTCCTCTAGATGTAGAGCACCATCCTCCAAATTATCTTCCTTTGGGTTGTTGTCCCAAGTTGTATATGATGTATCACCTTGAGCCCAATCACAATAATGCTCAACAACCTCAAGTTGTAGAGCAAATAAACCAACCTTTCTATCCGGTTTTCATTGAGTCTATTTCTTCTCACATTATGGATGAAGCTATAGGTGCTCCAACACCTCTCTGCAGAAGAAGTATTTACAACCTGTGAAAGCACTTTTTTTTGCCAATTTTGGCAAAACTCCCTGGCCGCCATACGCGCCCCACCATGTGATAGCATCAAATATGTCCCTATCTTCCATTGCATGCAAAAAACCAAACATTTTAGCGCTAGTGAAGTATCTGCCTAATTCAAAACGCAATCTAGCACACTCCTGCCTGTCAGGGACTAGCTTGTCTAATGTTGTCATATAACCATTTTGTACCTCTAAATCTGTATGGGGCTTGACCCTAACCCCACCCCCAAGTGCAGGTTTTCCCAACCAAGATGGAGAGTAGTGTGGCAATTTCTAACCTGAAATTCTACTGCAGCAACTGATTTATTTCACCTACTTATTCTTCACAATAAGTTATTTACAAAATCCCTTCAGCAAACATCAAAATAAATTCTACTGCAATGATCACATAATTACACAAAGAAAATAACAGCGATTTATATGCACACGAACCAATCACATCAACATAGTTGTTTTTGGACCATTGTCCCCAGAAAAACCCAAAGTGGGAAAACCGGTGCAGCAGATGAGGGTTTTATTAATCTTCAACAACAATCGCTTTACAAGGAATGATTTTACAGAGAAACTGAGAGAAAACACCAGAGACTTTCCCCTGGAAACTTTCTAACACCCTGGAGACCCTTCTCCCACTTCTGTGTCACTCTATGTGGTTTTGCGTCCCTCTGCGTCAGCCTGCGTGAGGGTTGTGTCTCCCTCTGCATTGTCTCTCAATACCCCGGTGACCCATTGACTGTTGTCGATGCCCTCCTCTTCCTCCACCCTGCAACCCTCCCTCTGAAATCGATCTCCTTCTCTTTGAGAATTGATTTTCCTTGGGATATTGAGTATCTGCGAGTGTGTCTCCAAATGATCCTCAAGTCTTCTCTTATACTTTTCCTGTTGATGAATCAACGGCTAAGATTAAGTCTTTAATCAACGGCTAAGATTAAAACAAACTTGATCCTCGTCTGTTAGAAGCTTATCACCCTTATCTTTATTAATACCCATTAATATTTTTATTTTCCTAAGTTTAGACTTAGGAACCCATTAAAAATAATAATTATTTCAATAACTCCTCATCTGGGTGGAATTTATCCAAATGATTTCTGGGTCTTGCAGATCTCATGTGGCTTAGCCCCTCCACCAAATTTCAAGGCTAGAGCACATCTGATGCTACCCAAAATCAACAAGTAGTATTTTGGCATAAGGATATATGTCAAGGCATGTAGTGGAACATTAAGTTTATCCCACCATTGACACACAAATTTGTGAATAATATCATAAAATTGGGATCTTTTCCTGAATAACATCTTTTATTTTCCCCAACATGTTATCCATCTGCTCATACACCTCCCCAACCATTGGTGCATATGTATCTGTAAAACAAATCATCTTATAAATGGGCTTGGTGAATTGCAAAACTTCCCTCAAACGTGCCCAAAACAAACCATCAAGAGCGGTGTCCTGCACCTCTTCAAAACCTTGCTTGTCAACTGCGGTTGGAGCCCTGTCCTTAATACTTGTCAGTGTTGACTTGATACCATGCTAGTCAATGACTCTCTTACCTTCAAAAGGAGCCTAAAGGTGAGGTAACAGCTAGCAAATCTAGTCTTCGCAATCTTCAAAAGCTCCAAGACTGCAGAAAATCCCATGGGTATTGCTATGATTAATAATAAATTTTATCATTCTCTTGCCTCTTTTGTACAAATCACCAATCCATTTGTATTGAGGGTGTTTGTTCTTAATAATATCATGCATCAAAAAGTTCATTGTGTGAACCAAACACCCAGACCAAAATATGATGGGGTTTCTATCCTTAATAATTATTCCCACTGCCTTACAATTAGAAGCATTATTAGTGATGACTTGGATGACATTGTATGGCCCAATACTTTCAATTGTTTGAAGTAATGGTTGTGCAATGTTGACGACAGTCTTGAACTTTTCTAAGTAATCATATGCTAAAAGGAAGACTGCACCACTAGTAGACACAACAAGAACACTTATCAATGGCTTGTCATTTACATTTGTCCAGCCATCAAATACAATGGATACCCCATGGTCATTCCAAGAACTTACCATTTTTACCATTTTTACCCAAAGCATGTGCTATTTTTACTTTTTCATGATCAAGTCCCACAGTACCAGCCTTGTCATCCCCGGGGCTCTTGTATCCTTTGGGGGCATCATTAATGGCAGAAACCATTTCATGTCAATAAGGTGAGCGAAGAACATTGAATGGTATCCCACATGCATAAAGAAACTGGTAAATTTTTTAATCCACGGCATTCCTACACACTTTGTCAAGGAAATATGATATGGTTCTACACCTTAAAGGGATGTTTGTTCGTGTGCATCCATATCCACTACCATGGGAGGATACTGATGGAGTTCTTAGTCTATGTGAATGTGGGCTAGTGGTGTCATGTTCAAAGTCACCCTTTGATCTTTCAGATTTGTATTGGGCTTCCTCCTCTTCCCTTATGTATTTGGCTCTTTGATGTTGTGACACACTTCCACAAGTTATGATCAATGTTGCATTAATTGTTATCGGGATAATATTGGCGCGAGGAAAAAATCGTTTGGTACAAAAAATATTCATTTTTTTTCAAATTTTTTTAATATCTAAACCATCTACAACATAAAATAAATACATTGACACATAAATATGATAAAAGAACTAATATATAAGATGTTTAATATCATTTCTAGTGTTAAAATCACACATAACATTGAATCATGTCCTGAATAGTAAGTCCTAACTCCTGAGTCCCAACTCAGCGTCAAAATATCAACAAAAAATATAATAATGTATCTCATCATGTCATAATGTCATATACAATAAAATGAAGAAAATAACTAAAGTCTAATCCTATTGATTTCCTCTGCCCCTCTTGCGAGAAAATGCCCCAGCTTTCCCTTTCCCTCTAGATGTAGATGCTGGTGCTGGTGGAGTTGGCAATGGAGTTTGCTATGCTCTAGAAGCTGAAGAACTAGAAGTAGGAGCTATAGAAGGTAGACCACGTCCTCTACTGGTGGCAGGGGTAGCCCGGGCAGGTGGTGTCACCTGGAAACATTATAATGTCCCAATCCTGAAATCCTGAAAAACTGATAAGTCTGCTGGATTTTGAATGAAATCTAAAATTCTACTTTCTCCATATGAAATCCAATGAGGCCGGAACCACTCTCAAACATCCTGAGTCATTTCATAGTAATGTTAAAAATTTAAGTAAAAGGATGAAAATGAAGATTAAGGAAAATGTCACTTTTACTTTTAAGAATTTAACATTACCATGAATAGCATATCAATACTAGGGCCTAGATTTGATCATTAAGCTGTCCCACTCAAAAATTATTTGTTTCTTTCAAAAAAAAATTGCATTTCAAACATTTAGCATCCCTTATAAAACCTCGTTGTCGCGACTGCCCGCGATAATTTCCGATTTTATCGCGATTTTTTCGAAAAAATCGCGATAATTTCCAAAAAAAATGGGCAAAAAAAAATACCAGCGATAATTTGGAATAAAACTCGCGATATTTTCGTTCTGCTGAAAAACTCGCGAGAAAACGATATTATCGCGATTTTCACAACACTGGTTATGATGCCTATTTGTTTATTTCCATCCCATGGCATTTTCCCACAGAGATGCTTTCCACCACGGGTGTATGAACTTGGGTAAGTGTTTTTGCAATGGAGGCATGTAAATTTAGTGGTTCCACCCCCTTTCCCTCTAGGCCTAGAAACATATTTCCACGATGGGGTTTGGTCTGATTTGGTTTTTGTGCCCTCATCATCTCCACTCTCCTCCTCCTCCTCACCAAGGTACTCCTCCTCTCTAGGGTTTTCAAATCCACTACCCACTTCTTCATCCTCTTCATCAACCCTCCTCCTTCTACTCTCCAACACCATAATAACATTAAAAGGAACTAACATCAAGAGAATGTCAAGCCATATAGCCATGATGTTTGAAGTTTTGATTCTTTGAACTTTGGTGGAGTTATAGTTTCTCGCATGCAATAAATTGGAGGAATGGGAATGGGAAACTTGAAAGAGAGAAGAGAACATTTAACAATGAATATATAAAAAACAAAAATGTTAGATTAGAATCTAGACCCTACCTCTTTGGCCTTAAATCCCAAGCTCCAATCTCCCTTGCAAGCTCCCAAGCAACCATCTCAATCTTTCTCCTCAACTCAAGCTTCAATTCCAAAAGCCCTCTCATTGCTCCTTCATATGCAAATGGTGAATTGTGGGAGAGGAGGAGAGCCTTTTATTTCTTTTTCCCCTCCCCTCCCTCCAAAAAACCCCCGCGCAACTGCGTCTTTTTCGCCCATGGGGAGCAATTTTTTTAGGCGGGAGCTCTACTCCGGAGCGAATGGGAGCGGTCAGGGAGTGAACGCTCCTCGATCGCTCCTTTGTTTGCTCCCAAAAAACTAGGGAGCGAAACTTTTTTATGGGAGTGCGCTTCAAGAGTTGGTTCGAGGGAGGTGGGGGGAGGGGGCGGCGCTCCCTAGCAACCCTAATTCGAACCACAAAAACATATGCAAATCACTGAGTCATTGTGCCATTGAGCCACTATGATATGCGACAAGCCTCAGAGATGAATATGAAAGACTCTGTCATTGAATGCAAGTCACATAGAGTAGAGTGTAGTGCGAGCCATTTGTAACACGTGCCATAGAATGCTATGCGAGTCAAGGATAAAACGAATCACATGTAACGCGAGTTATGAATCCAACAAACCACAAGAGCGACCATTATATAATAAAATGAACCTCAAAGATCTGAATGTCGAATGGAGGAATATTGACAGGTTTATATAGTTGTTTCAATGTGAGCGGTCGCATCCATTAGAGTAGGCCAACATGAGTGATATGAAGTCAATTTGCTTTGGAGGCAAATGCAAATTCAAATTCCCTTCTAATAATATAAAAATATTTTTCTACTTCCCAAGATTATTTGCCACATTAAATAATTTATTCTTTCTTTGGGGCAAGGATGGTTTCCCTATGGCAAAATTTCTCCCTGAGCTGCCTCAATTTTCAACAACAAAAACCCCTGGGAACTTTTCCTATACTATTGACCAGGTTTAACCAAGCCATAACTTTTCACCAAATTCCCTCAACGGAAAACTTCCACGTGGAATGGAATCCTCTAGTCTCATCCTCTGCAATCTGAGACTAGGTTGACTTTTTGACCACATGGCCGTTTTGCATCGGAAACTGTGAAGTACCTTGAGAAACATGAAAATGCTCAAATGAGACTACTATGCTATGAGAGATGTCATGAGGAATACCCCACCAAGGCCAAGGTCACCTACAACTTGATAAGACTAACCATGTGGAATGACATAGGTGCACCTTGACACGGGCTGGACTGACCCATACACCTGTGATCACCCCTACAAAATGAATGCTACTAGAAAACCATGAGTCATCAAGAGCAGTGCACCAAATGCCATCCAATCCAATTACGGAGTGTGCTTGAGTGGAGCTTTCAAGGAATAGGGCATGTTCTGACCAAACGACTGAAATACAGACTTATACTAACAAGACACAAGTCTAGGACGCCTAATACAGGGTCTCACATAGTTTTCTATATGGCTTTTAACTTATGACCTTGGGCTTACAATGGTGATGAATGCTGCACTGAAATAATCTATGTACCCTGGATGACAAGAGGAGTAATAAAGTCAATGTAACTGTCAGCTATGAACGAAAACACAGGATTGATGGCATACCAACTCATATCTTAATTCAGAAAGCAAAGAATAGTAAGAAAAGTAAGAAAAGAATTATGATAGTGACCAGCAGATCCTTTAAAATCAGAAATGTAACCAGCAGTAACTGAAGAACGATAATCAGCTAAGAGCTTCTTTTTGGACCTAGAATTAGGTATAAGAAATATACAGTTCTTGTAGAAAATCATATTGCCTGAAAATGTGTATCTGTTTTTATCTTCATGCGCCCTTTCTGGATCTAGTAGCATAGTAGAAGCCTGTCAACTGAGTAGTTGTTGCTGAAGCGCATTGTTCTCTTAGTTGCTGAACCTGAGATATTTGGGGCAGAGAGGGCTGTTGCACAGATGCAATTGATTGCAAGTTTGTGATTGCAATCATTGTTGTCCCTCCTGTTGATATAAGTCAGGTTTTTACAACCTAAGAGAATTTTGAAATCCTTTCATCTGTTTCTCAAAGGTAAGCAATTTCTCTTCAACGAACCCTTGTGGAATGCCGCTCCTTGGTACTTGACAACATGCCCCCATGCGTTGGTAATGAATTCTTGAAGAATTTGAGTATTTCCAGTTGCTCAGGTGGCAACACTCCTTGGTACTTGACAACATGCCCCCATGCGTTGGTAATGAATTCTTGCAGAATTTGAGTATTTCCAGTTGCTCAGGTGGCAAAGGGTGTTGACGCTTATCCACAATTCTGTCATGTAGTTCTTTTAATTGGGGATAATACACATCCTTTAAACTCTGTAGTTTTTGAAAATTCTTCTCTTGCCAGTCCTCAACATCAATAGTTAGCCATCTAGTTTGACCAGATGAATCAATACAGGTTGAAGAAGCCTCCTGAAGCCCTCTTTGCTGTGAAGACTGATTGTAATATTCAGGAGCGTTCTCCTGCTGTAACAAACTATCAGATGTTCAAAGCCCTTGCTGCACCTCTTGTTGGTTTGAATGTGGTTGCTGCAATAATATTTGTTGCAACAACCACACTCAAAATTCAAACCAACGGTTGCTGCAACTATATTTGTTATTGTTACAGCAACCACATTCAAACCAATGAGTGTTGCAATTGTTGTGGTTGAAACAGTAATTGGGACCGAAGTTGATGGTACTTTCGCAACTGCTGCTGTGATTCTGACCTGTGGCTGTAATAATGCTTGTGAAGCCTGCAGTATTTGATGCAGTTGCCAAATTCTGGGTGCAGAAACATCTATTGCAGATGATGTTGCTGCTGTTTATTTGAAACATTTTTTTTGTTTTCCCATATTTTGTTGCAAAATTGAATCGACGGAATACATGGAAATAGACCAACAACCACGGGTATAGCAATGACACAGAAAAAACTCGTAGGAGGCAGTTCTAATAGCAGATTTATATTACTGGCAGCAGAAAGGAAAAAGCTAACAGTATCAATAGCATGAAAACCTGTAATAAAGCCAGGATCATGTTGACTATGTGACTGAACGATAGGATCGTGTTATTGTCAAGAAGAGCCAGTCCCAGAGAAGGAGAAGAAGCACCTTCTTGGGGCATGATTTCCTTCAGAGCCCTCCAGCCTTGTAGCAGACGTGAACATAGGGCTTACTGTTTTTTTGAACTTCTATGATCTGTCTGTTATATTCAGTATGCGGCTGCTAGGTTTTAAAAATTGGTTTTCGGCCTTAGACTTTCGGTTTGTTTTCATTAAAATACCAATTGTCGTAGTCCGAAAGGGCGATTATGATCTGTGAGCCCTTGTTTTGGGATGCTCAGGCCTGCTGTGAAGACTTTCTATAATGTAGATACTTTCGGAAACAGTATATGTGTTTGTGTAACAGAATGCATCACAATTACAGACTGAAGCCAAAGGTGCATGCAAGTAATATTCATGTCGTTTTTAATTAAACGGGAGAAACATAAATATTGTACTAGAATATTTACCTTTCATCAGCTGCTCATTTTCTTCCGCCATCCTTGTTTTGTTGTCATTCTCTCTAATAAACTCTAAGGGACTTAAACCCTGAATTGAACCTTCCTCTTCGCTGTCATACACGGCAGGCTCTTCCCAGACATAGGGAATAGTAACAGACCGTGAAGACCCTGCATTTGTGGGTTTCTGCAACACCCAATTGATGATTCCAAAACTGCTATTATTCTGAGCTTTGCGTGACACGGGATGAGGATATTGTTGGGATCCACCCTTCGATCTAAGAGAGGATAAATATGAAGAAATGGGGTTATTGAGTACATGGACATTGGAAGGTTTGTGAGAAAAAATGTTGGGATTGGCAATTTGGATGACCAGAAACATTGTATTTGCAAGGCTTCTGCTTTTGTTTTGAGCGGAGTGTTTATTGATGGCAGGGGAAATCTAATGTGGGCAAAAAACAGAATCAGAGGATTCCGCTACAGATCACATGCAGAGTACACGGTGCCAAATTGGAAGCAATTAAGAATTCACGAGGGGTATTCTTTTTGACAACAATAACGTAAGTTTACTTGTATCTTATGAATTCAAATTACTGAAACACAAATACAGAGTCATTTCAATTCTTCATAGCAAAGCATTCAGTGCTGTGTTAACACTTTAACTCCAGACTCAGAACACTTAGTCTCACAGATAGCACAGCGTCCAGTTTCTCACACATCACAAGGTCGAAAACAAACTAATCTCGCTGCTCAGATTTTAAGAGAACAATGCCCAATCCATCGCACATCTCACACGGAAAAGGAAATTTAGTTCTGCTTTTAAAACTCAGTCTCTCACGCAGCGACTAGCAAACAGATGATCCGATTTCTCTGTGTTACGTTGGAAACCCCTTTTTCTGTCCTTGACTGTTGTCTTCTTCAGCGAATCGATGATCGCTTTAGCAGAATGGTCCGCCTATACGGGAATACAGTTCCCTTCGATTTAACTCAATAAATTCGCTTCCACAGGCCCAGCCGTCTCTTGCCTGGAATGTGATTTCAGTGGACTTAAATTTTAAACCCAACAAAACTCTGTTTGGTCAAAATGTCCAAGCTTCACAGTAATGCTATCCATACGTTGCATTTGTTTTTGTCAGGTAAGTGCGATGAGGCGCCAGCGGTGGTTTAATTCTCGACTTCCATATTTGTTTTAGATTTGATTAATGGAGCATTTGTATTCTTTAATTTAATCTCTGGGTATCCCAAGTTGTGTTTTGAGAATGAAAGTAGTCCATCTCTGTTATCCCAAGTTGTGCGTTGAGAAAGTAATCTATTTGAATTATAACTGTCTTTATTACTCTTCTTTTCAGTAAGAACTGTCTTTATTACTCTATAATAATAGTTATGAAGTTATAGTTTCTGTTAATCTATTTTGTTTTCGGATGGTTTGGTTTTAGTATGAATCACAGTAGTTAATTCGAGATATTAATAAACAAATTATTTGCGTGATTAATCAGGAAAAATAATTTCAAAAATAATAATTTTATTAAATTTTGTTTGAGAATTTTAATTTATTTGATCATACTTATTATATTGTGGATTTTCATAACTATTATGTTTATGTTATTTTTTCATAAATTTAATTTTAAAAATCATACTCTCTGAGATGAAATTGGAATTTATCATGAAATTGAAAGTGAAATTTGGTGAAATACAAGTATTAAAGGGAATAAAAATAAATGAAAAGAATATACAAATTCAAGAGAAGGTAAAGAGTAATTACACATTTTTATCATGCAAAACCTTTGATGCATATGTATGCGAGTCTAATCTTTAAGTTTGGAATGTTATATAGTTAGGATAAGTATGTGATTCTAATTTTCAAGTTTGGAATGTTATATAGTTAGGAAATCTAGTGTAAGATGTCTAAACATATCATTTCAAATTACAAGTTTGGAGTTCCACCGTGCAAACTTGTTACAACAAGTTGCAACTTGTGACAATAACTAGTCATTGATGTAGAAAAAACTCCACATATATATGCATTGATTTGTAAATAAAGGGCTTATGGTCCACTCACTTCATTGGCAAATACTTTGTGATTTCACTTTCTATTCTATGTTCTTCATCTTGGACATAATAATCATGGCTTTGTAATTATTCTATCATTAAGAACTTGTGATGTAGCAAATGAAACTTTGAACTTCTCCTGCTTGTATACTGTTTTTCCTTGATCACCTTTGCTTTGATACCATGTAGAATTTTCATTGTAGATCAACTGATATATGCAATGTCCTAAAGCATAATACTAGATCTACTTCTACCATAAACTTTGCAGAAGCTTAAACAGATATGAGCATCATCAACCAAGAATTGATATAACTGAGAATGAGAAGTAATCAACCATAACACAAAAGATATAACACTGGGGAAAGCAACTGCCTAAAACCCCAACTTTGTATTATCATACAAGTGGAAATCTTGTTCAAGTTACAAAAGAAATCAGCTCTCAAGCTATCCTGCTCTCTCTGCAATCAAACAATACAGCTCACAGACTGAATAGACATAGAATATATTTTCCTTAAGCCCTCCAAGCCTCCTATTTCCTTGCGCAGTTTTGATTGGGGTCCAATGATGTCACATGTGTGAATCCTTAAGGAATAATATTCCTTTTGCATGCAAGGAATATTCACAATGGAATATTCTTGCAACTGATAGACATTGTTCCTCCATCTGATCTCAACTGGGTCTCTGATTGAACTGACATGCATGAGTTATGAATGAGTGAATACTCAGTTATTTGACATGCATGAGTTATCAATGAGTGAATACTCAGTTATCTGAAATATAGTAGTTACATGCATGCAAGCATTAACTAACTGAACTCTCATTAATTTAACAAACTATTAAATTAATCTAATTGGACTTGACTCAATTAACTGAGCCAACTAATTACAACTCATCCTTATCTCTTTAACCGATGGATAAATCCCTCAATCAAAGGAGAAACTGTTGCATGTCCTCACATAGACTTCATGTTCACAATTCCTTAACTAATTAACTCAAGATGAATTAATTAATCAATTTACAAACAGCTCTTAATATCAAATTCGAATTTCACTTCCTATGTCTAGTCTAGGGACTGACTAAAATAAGTAGGGATCCCGAAATGCTATTTTTAGAAAAGCTATTTTCAAGACTTTCACTTTTCACCCACTGTTGCTAAGATCCATAATGGCTGAACTGCTATTTATAGCAGGGCTATTTATAGCACTGTTATTTTTAGCATTTTCTATTTTTAGCATTTCTTGTTGCACTTTTCAACATATATATGTATGTATGCATATGTATACATACACACACACATATAATGTGTGTGTGTGTGTGTGAGAGAGAGAGAGAGAGAGAGAGAAATTAATATTATGAATTTTTAAAATTATGAGGTTAAATTTAAAATATATATGGTAAATTTAGATTTAAAATGTAATATAATTGTAATTTAAATATTTCAGCTATATTTTAAAATCATTTTTACTTGAAATTTGGTTTATATATGTGTGTGTGTGTGTGGTTATAAGTAAGTTCTATTCATAATATATTAACATAATATTAAAAAGTTTACAATTGAGTTTTTTTTTTTTTTTAAAGGAATCAAGCTTCAGAGAGTTTCAAATTAACACCCAACGTATATCAAATTTTTCATGTTTGTGGTTAATCAATTTACAGAGGTTCAAAACCTTGTATAAGCTTTAAAACTTGAGGGCAAAAAAACTAATAGTAGTATAATCCAAAAGAGTATGTCATGACATCATAGGATGATTGCAGAAGAGAACATCAAAGAAACTTATCAATCCTAGTCTGAATACCCTTGAGGCCTAAGTACTTGAAGATGAGGGGCAACCTTGCTAACATCATATTTAATATCATCATTGATGACAATTAGATATGATGAGGTCCCTTGGGAGTTCTAGGTGTAATCTTTGTCACTAGCTTGCCCATATGTCACCTCAATTTTGAAGCTAAACACTAGTCTATATACAACCTCAGAATTTGCATTAAACAACATGAACCTATCTAGAAACTCCTTGTGTTGAGTTCCATTCTCTTGGAGCACTTGGACAACAAGGGCCTTAATGAGCCAGTGGTGCTCAATGGCTTTGAAAACCTTGGTGTCTCTACTCCTTAAGAAATTGAAGTTAGAGAATGACCCCTCAAAATATTTCTCAATCTACTCTTCTACCACACGCTTCCCCTTCACCAAGACAATTTCCTCCAATGCATCAATATTTTCTTTTAGCATAGCCAAAACATGTTTGGGAGGTTTACTTGGCCTTCATGGTCAACCTTTTAGCCCTCATAATGGAGGGTGTCATGGCCTCACTAGGAGTAGGCTGAGAGACATTCCAATTCCCTCTCCTTAGCCTTGTGAGTTGGATTCATGTGCTTCCACATCAAAGTAATCTACCATGTCACTAAAATGACTTGATACTAGGAGTGTACGAGCCTAATATGCCATAAATAGAGAATTGGGATGGATAATGAGGCCAACCACCATTATAGAAAACCATTGGGACCAAGGAACAAACAATGAGGCCCACAAACCAACCTTCATACTTAGGAATTGACAACTAATGAGGACATTGAGGGAAATAAGCCACCAACTAAATCGTAAAGCTAGGGAAACTCAACCCCAGTGGTTTCCTCTACATATCCCTTCACCTTTCTTGGTTTGGTTGTTTCTTCTAGACCACAACCACAACAAAAGCATAAGGATTAACATCGCACTAGATCTCCAACTAGTCGTTCTAGTAGAATGGCCAAAGACTTCCAAGACAAATGCAACATAATTTCCCCATATGGACAAGCTAATCAATCCCCATGACTCTTCATAGAATGGTTCCTCCCTCATTGGAAATATCCCAACCCCCTCCTTCTACCATGACTCCTCTTTTTCCCATCATTCTAGGCTCATTACTACAATTGGTTCTCTTTAGGCAAACCATAACCATAGATCAAGTCATATTATCCTCCCTTCACCATGATCTTTCTCCTTAAACCAAGCTTCATTATGTTGTGCAATAACACCATACCTTTATTGTCACATCACCCATCTACATGGACGGCCACCTACCTCCCATGGTCACCCCACTAGGGTGATTAATTGATTATTTTTTTTGTAAATCATGTTTTTTTTTTTTTTTTTTTTAGACAAAAATATTACAACGTGGAATACATTTTGCCAAAATTCTACTCACCTTAGTCTTACCGGATTGATTAGCCGGAAGATAATTACCCAAAAATACAACACATTAACAAAGACGCCTTGATAGCCAGAAACTATAGGGCACATAATCCCAAAAGACCAACAAAATTATAATGCAACTAATACTCATTATACTTCAGAGGATATTACCGTAGTTGGGTTGTTCGGTCCTAAACCAAGCGAAGACAGAGGTAACTCATAGTGGACATGCTTCTCCATGTGGACCAATATACCTTATATGCAATCTAACTTGTCTTGAAGATGCCACTGTCCCATTTGCAATGTCGCTAATTTTGTCCTGCATGTTTGTTGGAGGTCATTCATGAAGGAAATGACCACATTTCTATCCTCGTGTCAGTCCCTACTCAGTTGTTGTAGAAGCATTTTGAGTTTATGGAGCTGACTTCTAAGGTTGCCCTATTTGGGTTCAGGATCATGAAAGCCATGAGGGTTGACACGATTGGGGTATACTACTTCACCCTGGCCAAGAGCCTCCTAATGAGGCCAACTATGATACCCTTAAATTGTTGAAAATGCAGCAAGAAAGTCTCAATTTGATTTTGCCTTTTTCAAATTGAGAAAAATTGAATTTCCACATCGGTAGACAACTTGGATGCAGTTAACTGAGGTTACATGGGGTTGGCTTTGTGGGACTTGACCTAGGTTCATTGATAGTCAGCCAAACAAATCCCTACACTACTGGCCCTTTCGGCATCAGCCCGCGAAGCGTAGATCAAAGTCTAACCCCAAGCAGTATGGGGGGATATTGGAACCAAGTTTATGCACCCTGAGATGGTCATGATGTCGGTTTGTACCCCCTGCCCCTGCTTTCGCGCATGTCACTAAGTATTAGGGCTCTATCAATCTACCCTTGATTCCACCCTTCAGTACCTTCGCGAAGGTGTACGATTTACTTTCGCGCAACCCTAACCCGCGGTTTAGGTACTTTTTGCGCAGCTATGATAATGTATTGTATAGGTTCCCAAGTTATCTCGAGTGTTTTACTTATCGTACCAATCAATTATAGTTAGTGTCGCGTAAACTGATATCTTTACTTGCATTCAATTAACAGATATAATCACATACATTTGCGCATCAACTAAACATTGTAAAATAAACCCATAACGCAATATAATCAAATGCATTAACAGAGACTAAATACACAGTAATTGCATATTACTTCTCTTTATTTATATCTTCCATTTTAATATAGACTCTATCCACCACGTGCACACAACTACAGGGGTCCACGCACTCAGCTGCGGACTTCCACCCTAGGCCTCTGCGCACTCAGCTGCAAAGCTTCTACCTACACTAAGACCCGAAACACTAGACTCCTCTACCAAGACTTCCAAAGATTCATTATTTTTTTAACTCTCACTGCCTAGAGCTTACTTACTTAGCTCCTTTTTATACAATCCCATGGTCTACGGACCATGGGTAGATCTTTACAACAGACTTAACACTTTACTAAATATGGGCAGACAACCCTTTCTAACTCTTGACACCTTTGCACTCTGCGACCACAAAATGCCGAGACTTTACAATTTTATTACAAAATTGTCCCAAAACATGGGCTTCTAGACCTAAAACTGCTCTTGGGGGAACCCATTCCCAACAGGCCCCCAACACAAACATGGCGACTTGCCCTCGAGTCACTCTACGGGTGCAAAGACCTCCCAACTCGACCTATATGATAGCAACCACAGCGGTGCACTGCGTGGCCGCCTGCTTCACTTCTTCAACCAACTGCTTTATCGATGGTCCTGAACTGTCAGCTTGAAGCTTCGGTTGAGTCGCTTGCAGACTAGCAAGCTTTCCTTCAATGGAGGTCATGACCGAATAAGCTTCATCCAACCAAGGCTTCAAGCGCACCTTCAACACTGCCTCTTTGTGATGCGCTGCATCTACCTGTTCCTTCAATGTTTTGGCCTCCTGCAGCTTCGTCAGTCTCTATGTGGGAGCGACGATGCGCAATGTTCCTTTTACCTCGTCATAGCATTGTTGTAGTTCTCGTGCCTCTGTCTCCAGCTGTTGTACATTAGGATCCTCTTGTAGACTGGTCAAGACCTCGAATGATTGTTCAAACAACTGTGTGCAATTTGCTACTACACTATCTATTTTCTTTATCACCTGTATGACAGCGGTTACGCGTTGCTTGTTTACTTTCGGCGGAGTTGAAGGATGGGCCTTCAATTGTAAATTTGCAACCTGTAGGTTCAGCTCCAACTAAACCTTAGCCAACTCTGTGCGAGTGTCGTGCACCCCTGTAGCAAGTTTGTATACCTCTTCATTTGCCTCTGCATCCTCATGAATGGCCAATTCGTGTACCATTTGGCAGGCTTCCTTCACAGCCTTAATCATGCGCTGATTTTTGTTAGTAAGTTCCACCATGAAAGTGAAGGTGATGTCGTGTTGCAGGGCCATCTGCATATTATTGATCTTTTGCTCACTGATCACTTGTAAAGCACGCTATTCGTGGGCCCTCAGCTCTGTGATTACTCCATCCTGCAGTAGGTGGAGCGACTCGCCAGAAAGCGCTGCCAAGTTCAAACCTACTCCCTTGAGGGCGTTGACAGTGGGCCTATAAGCTTCGTTTTGGTCAGTGCTCCATTCGGTAGCACTATTGCTCAGGAATCCTTCACACACAGCATCGCAGCAGCTTTTGAAGTACCGATGGCGAGGCTGGTGGACACTGCCAGCCTGTGATGTGCAGATCTGCATCTCATGCATACCTGTTTGGATGGCCCCCAATACTTGTTGCTGCTATTGCTCGAACTGTTGTAGTACCTTCGCGGTGACATCCTGCATTGTATCTCCGATGTCATTCAAATCTCCCTCTATTAAGGTGATTAGGTCTAGTGACATCTTACTAGCCTTCGATTTCTTTCGCGGCCTAACTTTTTCCTGTCCCCCTTGGATGCTTGATGCAGTACGAAGCCATCTGCGGGTCCGCTCCATGCTGCTCTGTCTGCTTGTTCGTTTCTTCTTTTGTCTCGAGCGAGGGCGACCATGCACCTTTGTCAGATTCGCGCTCTGTTTCGCCTATCAGCTTTTCCATCTGTTGTGCGGCATCGCGCTCTGCCTAGGTCTTGTCAGCGGTCTCCTTCTTCCTCTTCTTGGCTAGCTGCGCCATCTTGAGCTTGGCCTCCTCCTTTTTTCACTGCGTAGCAGACTTGCTCAACCCCACTGCCGAGTCTGAGGCAGTGTGCCACTCTGCTATCCAGGGATCAAGAACTGCATCAATCGCGTCGTCAGTTGCCAAGTAAGGCAAGTCATGCCACTTCTGCTCAAGGTCCTTCTGTAGCCTGATCGATACGTGCTGAAAGTCTGCCTTGAACTCCAAATATTCCTGGAGTTTGGCAAACACAGTAGGCGACAATTGCAGCTTGTGATTGATAGCCATGCGTATATTCATTTTTCCATCAAGATCCATAATATCTTGCTATCCTTGATGCGTTGAGCATCCTTGGTCGCCCACAGCAAAGCGTGCTTCACTGCTTCTAGCAGGTCTGGCACAACCGACGGGAATTGACTATCTTTAGGCAGCTCCCAGACTACCAGCATAATGGACAACAAGATCCACGCATAGTGGAAGGTCTTGTTGACCTCTTGTGCCTTGCGGTAGTTCGCAAAGAACTCACCACAGAGATAGCCCAATTAAACTTGACTCCTTCAGTGCATTGGGTCGCTAGTGCAACGATAGGTGTCGACACTTCATCTGCGCGACACTTCCTCATAACTTTTCCTGCCAAAATCTGCGTGGCCACCTTGACCTTGGGATCGCAGATACTCAAGATGGCATAGCCTCGCGGCTTCTTCACGAGCTTGAATTTCTCCTTCTTGGCCTCCGCGAAGACCTGCTCTCCACCTTTTCTGCTAAACATCATGGCCATATTTTCCCTTGTATAGGGCAATTGTGTGATCCTATGGATCAACCTGTCGGTGATGGGTATCGGCTCCTCCAGCCATAGACACCCATCGTGCACTAAGCATAGTAGCTGCTTGATGACCAACACTATAATGGGTGTGCGATTGTAGTGTGGCACCCATAGCAGGTTGAGCAGACCTGCCTTGTCTACACCCTTGAGCCACTTCCACAGTTCCAATGCAGTCATCATGGTGGTTGTATGAACAACGCGGTGCATTAGTTGTTCTATCACGAAGTGAGGAAACTTCTCAGTGTTAGCTAGGTCCCAATATTTCAGTTTCAACAATGGAACCCACTCCAAGCACGGTCCTTCAAAGACAATCTCATCCGACAATAGAGGTATGTGCAAGGCGACCTTGCTTTCGTCAATGTCCTTTGGCACCTTGGTCTTTCCCTTGTGCAGAGGGATGTATTCAGGCAACTTAGTGATAGGGTCAGAACCCTTGACTTCAACGTCCTCCACTTCCACCCCCAAATCCTCATCATCCATCGGGATTTCTTCAATCTCTTCCTCCTTCGGCTCCAAGTTAATATTTTTTCCCTTTTCCTGTGTAGTGGGCTTGTCCTTCTGTGGGTTTCCTCTAAGCGACGCACGCACTAGTATCGCAACATGCTTGCCCTTCTTATCCTTTGCACTCTCCTTGGTCAGGGTAGGCTTCGGTCTAGGCATCCGTGGTGACTTGGGGACTTCAGCTAGTACCTATGCAACCTCCAGAGTAGCTCCCTCTACCTCCATAACAACTTCCAACACAACCCCCTCGGCTGTCACTGCTTCGGCATCCATAGTTGGGATAAAATCATGGATGAAATTGCGGTCGGACTCTAGAAATCAATGAAACACTGGGCAGTTAAGCAATTATTCAGAAAATGTGTGGTTCATGCACATCTGAGAGCTCACCAACTCAATGTTCAAAATGGCAAGTGTTTTTCGTTGGGTAGCCACATGTAATTTATAGGCCATTTTGAATTCAAATCCGACCTTCCCACCCAAATTTGGTTCATTAATGCCGGATTGGCGGTAGATTTTCAAGTATCTTACCCATAAATTTTGCCTTAAATGTCGGTTTCCCGCTCCATTTGGCTTATTATCATCGTCAAATCATGAGTAGTGACTTTAACGGTCATTTTCTGGCTGACCTGCGCGATTTCTCCCTGGGTAGCGCAACTCTCTCCACGTTGTCATGAACCCTGTGACATTTCCTCGTTTCGCACAATCCTCCAATCTCGCAGTTCCCCAACCCAGGCAGTGTAATTTATAGTCCCACACCTCCTTTCACCTACCTAGAGCGCTAAGACTATGCTACCTTCATATAGTCACTTGGACGGATCACCGGTGTATGGCTTCAATCGGCTACCATTCACCTTTCTTAGGTAGGGATCTCCGTTCAATTTAACCAATTGAACTGTTCCACCGTCGGTAATTTCCTTAATGACATAGGGCCCTATCCAATGCATCCTGAATTTCCCTGGAAATTTATCAAATTTGTTGTCATATAACAAGACCAGATCATTTACCTTAAAGGTGCGCAGTTTAATGTGTCGATCATGCCATGCTTTTTCGCGCTGCTTTTGGACATGTTTGTGAAATCCAGCCAGAAACCTTTCTTCCTCAAGCTCAGCAAGCTGCACGAGATTCTCTTCCAGGACCTCACGATCCTTCATACCCGTGAGTGCCACTATGCGTAGACTAGGCACAATGTATTCCATGAGCATCACTGCTTCAACACCATATACAAGCCTAAAGGGTGTCTGTCCAGTCAACCTTTTGCATGTCGTTCGATAGGCCCATAGTACTGCGGGTATGTGCAGGTCCCAATCACTTCGCTGAGCATTGCAAACCTTGGTCAGCGCATTCTCTAGCACCTTATTGAATGCTTCCACCATCCCATTAGCCTGCGGATGATAAGGCATGCTTTTCTTGTGATATTCCTGAAATTCCTTCATCAACGTGTTGATCATTTCGTTCAGAAAGTGTGTACCACGATCACTCATCAAAATCTTTGGGCACCCAAATTGTGTCAGTACATACTCAAAGAGAAACTTCGCAGTGGTTGTGCCCGTGTATTTCTTCACAGGTTGTGCCTCCGCTAAGTATTCCTAGATCAAGAGAAATCTCCAACTAGAACTCTCCCTGCCCCTCACTGCAAAAGTTCACTTCGAATTTCTCACCGACAACTGCTCTACTTCAGAAATTCAATCTTCTAAACTCTACTTGATGTGTTCTCCAAGTGCCCCTCAAGCCTCTTCTTATATCCTTCTGTTCGACAACCAACGACCCAGATTAAATTCTAATCAATGGCTTAGATCATTTTGGCTTGATCCTCGTCTTCTTCTAGAAGTTTCACCCACAATTAGATTAATATCCTTTAATTATTTTAATTTCCTAAGTTTAGGCCTAGGGACCCATTAAAAATAATTAATTATTTTAATAAAACTGTCTACGGGTGGAATTTCCCAAAACGATTTCTGGGTATTGGATAATGCATGTGTTTAAGTCTCCCTACAAAATTTGAGACTTAGAGCACATCTGATGCTACCAAAAATAAACACTCCCTCTTAGCGAGGAATGTGCTCTAGTAAAGCAACCTACTAAAGCATCACTCTGACTCTGAAACATATCCCTCTGCACTGCTGATGTCTAACATCGCTGCCCACCAACTACTGTGCAAATGTTGCATCTGTATTGTTGCTCACCTTGCCACTGCCAACATTGCATCTGTACTACAACTCCCTCTCAAATTTTGCATCCGTGCTACTGCTGGCACTGCCACTGCCAACATTGCATCTGCATTGCAACCTTCTCCAACTGTTGTTGCTATTGCATAAGCAATGGAAAACCATCCCAAATTACTGAACAAGTGTTCAATATGATACATCTCGTTGCTGGAGTCTGACTGTTGCTAGTCTTTACGCTGACCCTTTGAATCCTATGCATTATTGTTGACCTCTACTCTATGCCAATTGCACTATGGTCAACTTTAGCTTTGTGCTGATCAATCTCTGGCGCTCCAAACTACTACTCTGACACTCCTCTGCACCAACTGACATTGGTCCATCCTACTACCTTTGATTTTGGCTCCCGTAGCAAGGAATTGATTTGATAGGTGGACTCCTCAAGGATTTTGCCCAATTGCAGTCCTTTCGAACTACAACTCTAAATTTCCCCACCTCCCTCCTGGAGATGTCTGGCCTATCATAGAAAACTCCTCGTCCTCAATCTTCATAGCTGCAACCTTCAGATCATGCTTTTCATCTTTGTCCTTCTTTTTGAGAGGACGTTGTGTTGCGTAGTGACCGAATTCACCACACATGAAGCATTTGATCTTCGAAACATCTTTCTTCTTCTTCCATTGCTCCTGCTGCCCCTTGGATGTGAGGGTTGCATCTCTTTCTCCTCCTTGGGCTTCGACCCATTGTTGCTGCTTACGTCAAGTTTACACTTGACCAAGTCTCTCCTTAGCTCCTCTTGCTTAAGAGCGGCCCACATTCCATCCCAATCTGGTAAAGTCACCTTGCTCAAGATGCTCTGGACAAAAACTTGCCACTCCTCAGAAATTGAATTCAGGGCCATTCTTACCATCTCGGAACCTTAAGGTGTTGACCCCACAACTGCCAACTCGTCTCGAGTCTCCTGAAACTTAGTAAGGAACAAATCAATGCGTTCCCCCTTTTACATTTGCATAGATCTCATCTTTTGCTCCAAGTACATCTTCTGTTGCTCAGAAGATCCCTGATATAACGTCGACAAAGCATCCCACATCTCCTTGGCAGTGTCTCTGCCAACGATGTGACAGACTATATGATCCTTCACTCCGTCAAGGATCATTCTCTTGGTCTTCACCAGTTATCCCTTGTACTTCTTGAGTGGATCTAGATCTACGGGCTCAACTACCACGCTGTCAACGTAAATCTTGAGAAAATGCTCATCCAGAAGGAATGACATCCTTGCCTTCCAGATCACATAGTTGGATGCACCATCCAACCGATCCTGATGTCTCAATCTACTGGCTGCCATCTCTGGCACTCAAAATGTCGAATGGCCTCCTCTCTCCTGCTACTGCTCAGCAAATGAGAATTCAAATTCCCTAGCTAGGAATTCTCCGATGAAGAAATTCCCTCAAGTGTCTCTTATTCCCTATGACGTCTTTTTGACCGACAACTACCTACAGAAAATTGCGTCGCACCAGAAACCCCTCTTTGTTGAAGCTACTGCTGCGTTGCTTCTTCTGTCGCTGGCAGATTTCGATCTAGAAATCCTACCTTTTTGTCGACTCACTCAGAGAGAGATATACCATGAAAATCTTGCCCTCCTGGCCTAAATTGCGTAATCCCTCTGGGGATTCAATTTGCTACCTCCGCAAGAATTTCAAACTCCCTTCCTCCTTCAATGTTGGGCTCTTTCGACACTATTCTCTTGTTCCACTTGCATCTCTGATACCATGTGAAAAATTGGATGCCCAAATTTCTGATGCAACAACTGATTACGTTTCTTCTATTTGTTAATTATTGAACAAAATTATTTAGTGTTTCCTACAATAAACATCGAAACTAATACACTGCAACCTTCACCATTTAAAATAAAATGTGGAAATAAGAAACTGAAAAAAGAAAGAAATACACAACACCTCTACATAGTTATTTTTGGACAAATGTCCCTGGAAAAACCCAATGTGGGAAAAGCGATGCAACAACTAAGGGTTTTATTATTATGCAATAGTAATTTATGAATACAATCCATGGATGCCCTGTTGGCTATCCAATATAGAGAATATCACTAGTAGAGAGATAAGTGAGATTACCTCACACTATCACTAGAAATCCTGGCTGATCCAACCATTTAATGACTAGCCCCTGGATGCCTCTATGCAGTTACTACGTTAGCCCAACGTCACATTATCTGGGGTATGCATCACTCCTCTCAGCTGATCAATTTTCCTCTTAGATTCTGACTTCTGCTCTTTCGGTCTCACACCTTGACTTCCAACTACAGAAATCGATCCCTCCAGCAAATTTCATATCTCCTCTAGGCTCTGGATTGCCTCTATGTGGCCCTGCGTCAGCCTCTTCTGGCTCTGCACTGCCTCTCCTGGATCTCTTTGCCTCCTTTGCTGAGTATTCCCGGATCAGAATAAATCTCCAACCAAAACTATCCCTACCCCTCATTGCAAAATCTCACTTTGAATTTCTCACTGACAACTGTTCTGCTTCAAAAATTCGATCTTCTGAACTCTACTCGATGTGTTCTCCAATTGCCCCTCAAGCTTCTTCTTATATCTTTCTGTTGGACAACCAATGAACCAGATTAACTTCTAATCAATGGATTGGATAATTTTGGTTTGATCCTCGTCTTCTTTTAGAAGCTTCACTCACAGTTAGATTAATACCCTTTAATTATTTTAATTTCCTAAGTTTAGACTTTGGGACCCATTAAAAACAACTAATTATTTTAATAAAACTGTCTCCATGTGGAATTTCCCAAAACGATTTATGGGTATTGGAGAATGCATGTGTCTAAGCCTCCCTGCAAATTTTGAGACTTATAGCACATCTAGTGCTACCATAAATCAACACATATGGATTCTAAACCAACAAAGGATTCTCACATGGGACAAACTCCAACAAAGAGGCTTTCAGGGGCCATCTCAATTCTCCCTATGCCATCTCAGCCTTGAAACTACAAAACATTTTCTTAATACATACAACTTTGTTTCAATCAAATAGGAAAGACTTGCCCTAACTCTCAAACAAACTAACTGTAGCATCAACAACATCCTTTCCACCCTTAGTAATTGGTGTTAGACAACATGTAAACATCCCACAATCAATTGCATATAGTAATTAATGAGGCTTTTGAATATGAGAAGTCTGGAAAGAACGTAATAAAAGAATTTTCAAACATGAATCTTTCTCTAATATGCTCACTTGGGACAAAATTTAAAGAGTTATCAAAGAAACTATTCTCCTCCACTCTTGGTTAGCCCAAGCTTGGAAAGGCACCTCCCTAAAATCCTCCATTTTCTTTGCCTTTGACATTTTTCAACCTCCCTTTATCCCCCTAACAACCCCCCCCCGCTCAATCACAAACTCTCCCAATTTCCCAATTTGTTGTCTCCTCCTCCCTTGAGATTCATTAAGTTCAATTTTGATGGGTCGTAAAAAAGGAAATACTTAACCAACAAGTTCTGGAGGTGTTTCTCAAGATACTTCTAGTGACATTCTTCATATTTTTGCTAGCCCTTTGGGCTTAGACATAAACAATGTTGCTTAATTACTTGCTATAGAATATGGGGTTAGAGTGGCCATTCGAAGAAATTTCTCTAGTCTTTGGATAGAAGGGGACTCTCAATTAATGGTTTATATGTTGAAAAAATTAGTCAATAGATCCCCTTCATCCAAAATGATCAAAGCTATCATCTAGCAATAAGGATTAACATGATGGCTATCCCACTCCCCTATATACATGCAATTACTCCCTCCCATAATAGATGATTATGTAATAAGCTCGCGAATAGTTTAGTAAATGCCAAACTAAATTAGGAAGGCCCTTCAATTGATCTTCACTGGATCAATCAAACCCCTTCAATACTTCTAAATCTATATTCCTACCTAACTAAGCAAGAGCTTTCCTCTCCCCCAAGTGGGGTGATCAATGCAGAAAATCAAAGCAATTACCCACCTTCTGTCATGTCATGTTCAAGATAGATGTCATGCAATTAACATATGGAAGGGGGCAAGTACATCTTGATTTATTCAACATGGAATTAGGTCATCATCTCATTCAACTCCATCACATTGCCATGATCACACCTGTAATCACCACTTAATGCACTTTGGTTCTGGATTGTCTAACATTAATCACCCTTGGGCATTTCAGTCCTTGTTGTGCGTATAGAACAATGCAACATTTATTATCAACCTCGTCACAACATTTTAGCTCGCATGTAAACTATGTACTCATATGTGTTTTGAAGTGGATTCCTTTATGTTGTTTCTTTCCCCCACTCGTCTATTTCTTGTCTAGGATGTTTGGGCTCTCCGTCTCTCCTTTGTGGATCCTCAATTTCCTTCATCGACATTTTTCCATTCTCTTGGTTTTCTCCGTTCTACACCCCTCCTCCCCCTCTTGTTGTGAATCATTTTTGGTCTACCTATCTCAAGCCATTGACCCTTCCTTGGCCAATCTGTTGTGCTCTATCTCCAACACTACCTTTGGTTTCCTAGTCTCTCTATCACCCTAATCCTACTTCTCCTCATCCTCCCCTTCTTAGTTCATGGCCAATGCTTCAAGATTAGGGGAATTTTGAGGTCTAAAATAGGCCTCCTAAGGAAATTATAAAATAAGATTAGATTACATCATCAAGTTTTAGAGGGAAAAAAAGAAAAAAACTATTCTTTCAACTCGTAATTTCAATTTATCTCCCTATGGGTTTACTCAAATTTCAAGCGAAAACACTTGTTGGATGCAAAATCTGATTCCTCATCCAAGGAGTACCCATGTTGTATACATTCGTTGAACCCTGCTACACAATCATGTTTTTTTTATGTATTTCTTATTTTTCGTGTAGCAGGGTCCATCGAAAGTATGCGACATGGATACTCTTTGGATGCAGAATTAAATTTTGCATTCCCACTTGAAATGTGAGTAAAACATTAGGGAGATAAGTTGAAAATACGAGTTGAAAGAATAGTTTTATTATTTTATTTTTTTAAAAATGGTGAATAATCCCCTATGGTTAACATCATCATCTTGAATCCTATTGGTTCTTATAAATTTTATTTTGGTTGTACATTTTTCTTAGGAGACCCATTTTAGACTTCAAAATTCCTCTAATAAGTTTACCCTCACGCTCTCGCTTATCCTTTAGATATCATTCTCTAGTCCTTTTTTATTGTCATGTTTTGCTTGACTTCAACAATCCCTTGACAAGGCTTCACCTTGAACATGTATCAAAGTGAGCGCAAAAGCAGTTGCTTGCCACTGTAGAGAACTCACACCACGATCAATTTAGGAAGAACTAAAAGACATTGAGTGAGAAGCTCTAATTAAAAGGAGATTTTTGTTTGATATTCAGGGCGAGGAAGATGTAGGTCAATGGATTCCTGACCCATGCAACACTTGTGCTAAGTAGACCCATTATATGAAAACATATACATATATTAACAGTTGAAGACAATCATGGGCAAGGTGCTTATAGAGAAGGAATGAGGCCCATGAAGAGACCATCCATTGCATTGATGCCCTATAACGATAAGTCAACAAGTTGGACCACAAGCTCAACAAGTTTGCCAAAAAGCTGACAATTTTAGACCTTTAAAGCAGTGACGAGGAAAACCATGTCCCAACCCCTATCTGGGTGGATTCTCCCAAGAATAAAAAATAATTTTAGTTCTTGGAATTTTGCCATGACTTAGTTAGTGCAATTTTCTTTGCTCTACACATAATAGCTATAAATTTTTGTTAATTATTAATACTCTCCGTTATGAATTTGTTTTTTCCCCACAAAAAAAAATGTATACTTGCTATTTCATAGAAATCAAAGTATATAAATTATTATTCAAATACATCCTCCGAGACAAGTCTATCAATAACTATGGTTCTCTACTCATCCAGAACATAAACAATCAAACATAAATAAACATGCAAGGTCCCAACAATTATAACAACTTTAATTTAGAAAACGTTGCTGACATTTACCCCAAGGACATCAACAACATTTTTTGTAATCACTAAATGTCCCACTCTCTGGAGCAACGCTTCCTTCGATCTTTTGTCCACATCAACATTGTGTTCTTTGTGGATATGTAATACAACTCCTTAAAAGAAAATCTTGTAATCAATGAATTCTTTGTTTCCAAGGATTTATGGCCAAACTATGTAATGTGTCGATCCCCAAGAACAAATCAATAACTACTTGAGAATTGCAAAAGATTTGTAAGCATTTCATGGCAAAAGGGCAAATACAATTCTGGGTTAATCTTAGGACCTCAAATGTGTTATTATATTTCTAGTATAATTTCCCAATAACAAATTAGAAATGTAAATTTTGTATATATTTTTTATTATCAAAGATTAAGTGAAAAACCAAAAATAATATAATGGGACATGGAAATCACAACTTCTAGCTAAAAAACAAAAACCATTTACTATTTTCAAATAAAAAATAAAACCATTTACTGATACTAAAAATGGGCTAAAACGAGCCTCTCAAAGAGCCAAAATTTTTATTGCTTAGTCAAGGACTAATTCTCATCAACTCTGTTGTGAAACAATATACTAGAAATGACCAAAAGAAGTGTGGGAGGAAAGTGTATGTATTTTTTGTTCTTCCGGAAAAGTGGAAATAGAAAAACATTTCATTTTAGACGCGAGAACTTCAAAGACAACATAGAAAGTTATGTAGATATTTTCACAACTAGTTCTTGGGATAATCTATTTAGTTAGAGGTTTGTCTAGAAGTTGGGAGTGTTTATTGTGAGGCTTCACAAAAAAAGACCAAATACAACAACCAAATGAAGAAACAATCTCTCCCATAAACAACAAAATACAACAACCAAATAAAAAAAACAAAATACAACAACCAAATAAAAAAATAATCTGTCTTATAAACTATATTTAACCTCCTAAACTTTAAAATAATTTAATTTATTTCGTTTTCTTCCTACGTGACTTTGATTTTGATACCACAACTTAGACACAAGGCTTAAAAGTAGCTCTCAAACTTTTAATGCACCCACGTCCTCTCACGGAAATGAAAAAGAAAACTGTAATTCCGTAAGTTGTGGAACCCCACTGCTCACATAAATATTTTTGCCAGAAATATTAATAATTAATAATAATAATAACCACTCCTCATCCACAAACCCTAGCGCAGTGGTTAGCGTGGTCTAAAACACGGGCTTTTCGAGAGAATTTACCGATTAGGGTTTCGATTATAGATGGCGGACTCGAAGCCGTCGATCTGAGATCGGACGGCCTAGGTATAGCGGCGAAGTCTCTTTGTTTTTTTGGCTTTAATTTCGTAGGGGCTAATATGATAGGTTTTTAATTTTTGCGGGGAGGAGTCGATTAATGAATGGCTTTACGGTTTCTGAAAGCGATTAAACCCTAGGCTGGTTGTTGAATCATGAAACCCTTGTAAATCTGTTGATGAAAGTCTGATTTGGCTTGCATGGATCGGTACATCAGAGCACGGATTTGAAGGCTTTGAAGTCAGAAATTTGTGCAGGAATCGTCACGGCTTGTTCTCTTCAGATCGATCTGAGGTGGTCTGTTATGACGCTGATATCACAAGGTATGTGCAAATATTTGCCTGAAATATGATGGGTTTGTCTGCGCGGCTAGATCATTGAGAGGACGGCGCAGCCCTGGCTCCAGCAGCCATGGAAGATGGGTAACTGCAAGAATTATATGAATTCCCTTCGAAGTAATGCTGAAATTTTCAGTTATAGTATTCGAACCCTGTCAGGATGAATAATGGATGCTTTTAATAGTCTCGTCTCTCTGAGGCTTTTGGTAAATTTGTGTGTAATCTCATTCGCCTTTGTTAAATGGAACGGGAGGCGGAATCTGAGGGTTTGCTGGCACCCGTTTCAAGATCTTCTCATGGAGAAGGCTTAAAGATCGAATCTACGGTCGGTGAGGATGTGGCGGATGTCACAGCCGGATCAGCGCGGGATTTGAAGAGGAAAACCTTGCAGAGCCGTTCCAAAAACGCTTCTCAGGCATCCAAGAAGCCGAAGGACGGTAACAGCAGGGTTTTAGCGGGATCAAGTAAGAGGAAACGTGCAGAAGACGGTTCTGTGAAGCTCTCTCAGCCAGTAGCTAAGAAGAACAGACGAAGTGCCGCTTCTGACGCGCCTTCATCTCCAGGTACTTTATTAAATTTCGTAAAACCCGAGCTATCTGAAGGGCCAGATCCCTGCTTTGCTAATAATGAGGAGAGTTCTGATGATTCGGAACCTCTTATTAAAAAGATTAATAAAAGTGCTGCAAAGTTGGCTCATATTCGCGCCAAACATGCCACTGATGTCAATGACTCCCGGTTATCTGTCAAAAACTCCAGAAAAGTTTCTAATACATCGCAATTCCCTCTGAAAACTGCTGTTCTTCCAAGCCATTTACGTTTTTCGGACGGGCCCGCAGAACATATTGTCAAGCCATTGCAAAATGTAGGAGAGACTGCACGTACAGAACCTAATTTCCCGGTTTTGAAAGATTTTGTCACCAAGTCTTTGCGAACATCAAAAAAGAAAAGCAAGGTCAATACTCTGCAGCCCGAACATTCTTTGAAGAAAAATGAAGGGGAGGATGCAACTACGTTTGGTGATCGAGTTGTTCCTATTAAGATGGCAAAAACTGCTAAAGACACAGGGAATTCTGTAACTGCGGCATCAGTAACTGATTCGCCTCCGATATTTTCAAGTGAAATAAATAATGCCTCTCTCAAGTGGAGTAACCGCAAGGCTCGACATAGAAAGAGAACTGTTTCTAAGCAGAGACAACCATCATTGTTATCTCAGTCCGACAATGTTAGGCTAACCAATGTTGCCAACGAGGAGCAAAGCTTAGAACAGAATGCAGCTAGAATGTTATCATCTCGCTTTAGTTCGCAGTGTGGCAACTTCGGTCTGAATGGTTCAAGTACGGCTCAACAGACCACAGAACCGGTTGATTCCTCGCTTCCCCTCAATTTGCAAGTACATTGTACGGACGATTCTAAGAAGACTGAAATAACTACCCCAAAGCAGAATAGTTCAAGAGCGCTTCGGCCAAGAAAGCGGAGACAGAAAGCCAGTGGCACGAGGCGTTACAAGGAAATTTGTTTCAGTGAAACAGATGCCTTCAAGATATTGGACAGAAGAATCAAGGTTTTCTGGCCCCTTGATAATAAGTGGTATTATGGTTCAGTCAAGAGTTATGATCCAACAAATAGGTTGCATTATGTTCGTTATGATGACCGTGATGAAGAGTGGCTTTCACTTAAAGAAGAGAAATTCAAGCTTCAGCTGCTTCCAGGTGAGACTGCTGGCAAATTCAAAATGTTGGAAAATTCTGGTCGCGGAAAAGTTGGAGGAAGATTCAGAAATGGTACTCATCCAGTGCCTGGAACACCCCATCCTCAAGAATTAAATAAAGAAATTCACTTGCCTACTGTTGATAATGATGCGTTTACATTCAGAACTGATAATAGATCCTTTGAGAAGCATTCTTCTGCAGTATTGGATGCTCCTCGTATGCCTTCCAGGAATGGTGGGGAAGGCAGTGGCCGTAAAGATGACAATAGCTTGGTACCACTCAAGGATAATAATTCCATTGTTGAAAAGCTAAATTTTCACAACATTTCTGATAAAAGAAAGTCTGGAAATGTCTATGTTAGAAGACGGTACCGCAAAACAGGTTCTGGCCTAAAGGTTACAAATGAGAGTGCTATCAAGACAGGTGAAGGGAAGGTGAATGCTTTTCAGAAGTTGATTGAAACCGGCAAATCCTGTTCTCCCATTAAAAAGCTTGAACAGAGTTTCTGTAATGGAAAGAATGTGGGCCAGTCATTTTTTAGTAAAAATAGCAAGCATATAAACATTTTGAGTCCTAAAATTAATGTGCAACCTGAAAGATCTCCCACATCTAATGAAGGTCAGGAATGCGATACTGTATCGAGCTTGGGGTATTTAGTAACTGATGAGAACAGTGGGCCCGTGAAATCTCCAGAATATAAAAAAGAGTTAGATAGAGCTATTGCTCCTCAGTCTTTTACCTGTGATGAAATCTCTATCAATGACAACTTTAAGGTTTTGCAGTCTGTTCATGATGGGGAACCTTCAAAAGTTAGATGGTCTGAAGATAATATGGTATCAGAAATCATCACCAATGAAAATAAGCTGGAGCATTCCCAGTTTGATAATGACCTGTTGATGCTTTCTAAGCTTTCAGCAGGCTCTGGAAAAGATTTGTTAAGCTATCAAGGATCTGACCTTGCCCTTAGGATAATTCATTCGTTGGAAGAATATCAACCTCAGGGTGGTGCTGTGTTCATCAGTCACATGACCCTCTTAAAGTACTTGATAATTTCTGGACATGGACTTCGTTGTTTTATTTCTTCCAAGGAACTTAATAGAAAGCACCCAATCTTATCTTTGTGGAACTTCTTGCCTCCAATGTATCCTGGATATGGACTGCAACATGTTTGCTGTCATAATAATTTGATTCAAAAGCAGTGTGGAATGGTCTTGCCTGTGTGGCCAATTGTCTGGTTGGATATTTTGGTGGTGGATAATTTCTCAGGTTCAAGCTTGTTTTCATTTGGGGGTTCTTTGTGGGAAGTTGTCAATGGTTTCAGCAAGATTATGATCTCAGTTTTGAATCCATTACAAAATAAATGTTCTTTCATGTTCTTAGGATCGATGAAGCTTGTTGATGTGCAAGTACCAGTCCCCTCAGTCAGTGTTCAGATTTCATTCTCTCAAGGTTTCAGCAAGCCTCTTAGCTTTCTTTTTTACAACTTTCAGGTGATATCAAGAGCAAAGTTAAAGGAGCTCAAGAGAACGCTAGAAGTTCTCTGCGTCCTCCAGAAAAATTCTCCTCTGCCAAGTCGAAATAATGCAAATCTATGCTTCTTTGGAAGTTGTAATGGTCAAATGTCTGGGCACATGGCTTTCAAGAATTCAATTATGTTTTTGGAGGGTTCTGGTATGACAGTTCCTCTGTTTCATCCAAGGGCAAATATTTTAAATGTAAGTAAAGTTAGAATTACATTGTTCTTATGGATCTCTAATTCTGCTGTTTCTGCAGGTTTTGTTTATTTATATTTGATGAGGCTAACAGGAGCTAATCTTATTTACCATATTTTGAAATTGCATATTAATGTATCTATATTCTCTTTCCAGGCTTTGCGAGAGAAGAGTTTTCATGATGTGGATTATAGGATTTCTTCTACAGCAGAATCTAAAAAAATGAATCTCTGCAGAAGTGAATCTCCTAATTGCAGAAGGAATGGTTGCAGTGTTAATTTTGAGAGTGGTCCGGCCATTCCATCCTTTTTGCTGACTTTTGCAGCTGCACCTAGTTTTTTCCTTGGCTTGCATTTAAAGATGTTGTTGGGGAAACCCTTTGACTCCACTGGCTTTCAAAATCTTGGATCAGACTCATCTGACTTGGAAAATAAGGAGATGCCTGATCGTTCAGATGTGGGTAATTGTGATGCATCAACTGCGGAAGTATCGTCAATGAAAACTATTCAAACTGTTGAAAGGGTGTTCAGTGGAAGCCATATTGCAGATTCTAGTGCTTCTAGATGCCCAAGTTCTAGGCATTCAAAGGTAGATGTTGATGCTTCCTCTATAAGCACTGCCGATGGCTGGGTAATGTCATCTCCACGATCATCATATTCTGAGCTTAATGTGACTGGCAATGCTGCAGGTCTTCCAGCAAAGCAAGATAGCCGTGATCAGTTTAAGCATGGAAATGCCCTTAAACTTCGGAGATGCTGGATGAATAGAGGATCATGGCAGTTTGCCAGGAGTTCAAGGCCTCGTTCCTCTCAGGTATTGAATTCACCAGTAGTTGAGTTTGAAGTGGAGGGTTCTCACGTAGCTATGGATGGTGGGGAGGAAGCTGTTACAGGGCAATTCGCCACCAGCTGTGCTGGACCTACACAAGTTGAGCCAGATACAAAACAAGACAGGCCAGCTGTTTATGCTGAGTTATTCACAGCTCAGAGTAACTTTTGGGATCGGGATAGGAATGGCACAGCATCTCAGTCACAATTGTGGCAAGACCGCAGGGCTCAAAATGTTTATAATGGTTTCACAGAACCTAGAAAGCGTCGCAGTGGGTTTTCAAATCTGATATTGGGTGATAATTCTGATGATATTTCTTTCAAAGACAGAGGTCATATGAGACGTGGTCGTCCCTCAAGGCAAATTAAGGAAGACAAGAAGAAGAAGAACTCTGACACTTCTTCACATCTAAGAATGTATTTAGATTCTGTATTTTGTAGTGCAAATGTCCTGGTTGTGGAAGTTGAAAGAGGGTGGAGAGAATGTGGTGCTCAAGTTGTGCTTGAGGCTTCAGATCATAATGAGTGGATGCTTGCTGTGAAGCTATCTGGATTTACAAAATATACCCATAAGGCACAACAGGTTCTTCAATCAGGCACAACAAATCGTTACACCCATGCTATGATATGGAGAGGCGGGAAGGATTGGAGCTTGGAGTTTCCTGATAGGAAACAATGGGCTCTGTTCAAAGAATTGCATGAAGAATGCCACAATCGAAATTTGCGAGCTGCCTCAGTGAGGCACATACCAATACCTGGAGTGCGCAAGATAGAGGATTATGATTGCAGTTCTAATTTTGCCCGCCCTGCTTCAAGGTATATCCGACAGTTGGAGAGTGAAGTTGAAATGGCCTTGGCCACTTCCCGTGTCATGTATGACATGGACAGTGAGGATGAGGAGTGGCTTGGTGACTTAAACAGTATGAGGGTTGGTGATGAAGGCTGCCAACCAAGTCAAGTATCAGAAGAAACATTTGAGAGAATTATGGATTTACTGGAGAAGGCCGCCTTCACACACCAACGTGAGCTATTGAATAGTGATGAAGTAGCTGACTTCTGTTGGGATATTGCACCTGTGGAAGTAGTGAAAGCCATTCATGCTCATTGGCAAGAGAAGAGGTGGAGGAAAGGCATGGCTTTGGTTCGACATTTTCAGGTGATGCTTAGATATGTTTTCAAGTAGGAAATTATTGTCTTCATTTTTTAAAATATTTTCAGATTCCTATTTCTTTATTTAAATTTATTGTTTGTATTCATGCAGCCTGCTTCATGGGAGCGGTACCAACAGCAAATAAGGGAGTGGGAGTCACAGATCAGTGAATTACAAAATTCACCGGCATCAAACAAGCAGCAGTTAATGCTGGAAAGACCATCGTTGTTTGCATTTTGTCTGAAACCTAGAGGATTGGAAATTCCAAACAAGACACAAAAACAGAGATCTCATAGGAAATTCAATGCAGGGAAGCAAATTACTCTAAGAGATCAGGAGAGTGGCATCTGTCCAGGTAATTTGCTATTTCTGTCTTGTTATGCATTGAAGGATGCATTCATTTTAAAGCTCAGTGTAATGACTCCATTTAAATATTCTTGCTGTTTAATAAGCAGCTACCAGGAAGCAGGGTGGGATGAGCATTGGAGAGGACAATTCTTCAGAGGCCTTGGGTTATGTGTATAGCTCTAGTCCTCCACACATTGACATTCATTCTCAACCTGGAAACATCACTGCAGTTTCATTAGAAACAGCCACACAGTTGGATTCTATAGATTTCAGACTTGAGATGAATAACACCTGCCAGCAAAAGCATAGGATGAAGCTAAGTCGAAGGAAATCAAAGAGGATGAAAATGTTTGTGTCTTCTAATGACACACAAAGGGATAAAATATCACGATGTGACATGGAGCATAGAAATCAATATGTGTCTCACTCTTGGGAAACAACTTCCGGTGATCAATGGAATGATTCTTCTACTTTCTCTAAGTATAACTTGCCGAGTGTGAATTCAAGACATGCTTATCCAGCTTCTGATTTTGATGCAGAATTGAGGGTTCAGGAGGCCACAAATGCCACACGAGCTGCAGCTGAACTGGCTGCAGTGAAACGTGCTAAGGCTCAAAGGCTACTTCAGAAGGCAGATCTGGCTATCCATAAAGCTGCAGTAGCTGTAGTGACTGCAGAGGCTATACGGGCTGCTGAAAGAAACGCACAAGAAGGAAACCATAGGGATGTCGAAATGACACAGAATGAGCATCATGACACATACAGGTCTAAAGTCAGCAGTGCGGCAATGTCATTTCCCAATGAAACCAGTGGTGTGGCAAATGAGTCGAGAATAGCAAGTGTGGGGCATTGGCAGCCTTCCATGGTTGACCTCTTGCCTAAAAAAGATGATGCTACAATTAGACAGAGCCCAAATAGATCACCTTCAGCTTCGTTACCTACTACAAGCTGTCACATTTCCAAAAGGCAGGTAGAATTGATGCCAGTCACAACAGTAGGTTCCTCAGCAGTCCAGGATTTAGGTTCCAATCAGGCCCCAAAAACTAAAATTGAGGATTCAGTGTTGCCAAATGATGCATTCATGTCACGTGCTAGTTGGGGTCGTGAAATAAATACCTGACTGAAAATCACATTGTATGGAGTGGAGATCTTTTTGCAATCCTTCCTTTGTGAGGGATAGGGAATTGGGCTAACTGTGTATCCACCAATTAGATACAGCGCTAATGTGCAGCTGCCACTTTCTGTGAAAGTGTTGGCTTTAAAGGAGCAAGTTTACAGCGAAATTTCCGGCTGTCTTTTGTAGCTTCTAGAGGGAGAAGGTTTGTAGATTTATTGTCATTACAAATTCTGTACAGAAATTGTTTTCAGGTGCACTTCACAAATAGTTGAGCAGGAATGAACTCTCCATTGGAATAAGTGTTTTTTTGCTCAAGTCTATTCTTTTATAATCTACTAATGCCATCTTGGCAACCCATGACAGATCACTATAGGAGCAATTGTCGGGGAGTATATGAGACCACCTGAATCTGTAATTAATTATAACTTGACTGGTAGTGATGGTTGAAGTGCAAATGTTGATCAAAGTGTTTTCTATTAGCCTAAGGTTGCATTTGTCAGTCCTGTTTTTTCTCTTCTTTTTTAAACAGTAGTGCTGCCTGTTTATTTCTTATGATGTGTATTTATTGTCGATGAGGATGATCACCTGATGTGGAACCCAGCACTTATTTTGCGTAGTTGATGTGTAACAGGAATCTACATGGACAACATTATTCGTTTATGTGTTAAATCATGTCAGATAGTAGAGATTAAAGACAAGGTTGATGCAGGTTAAGATTTGAAGGATTTGATCCAAAGTATTTCATGCTTCTTAAATATACAAAGGATTGCCGTGTGACTCCCTCTACCATATCGTTATGAAGGCCAAAGGCTCTTTCATTTGCATGTGTAGGCTAAATGTAAGTGATTTGGATAAGAAGTGTGTACCTTGAAGACGACAGTAGCCTTTAGTTATTCTTGGTGTTGAGAGTGGCAATAGGCTGTTTAATTCGTTAGGTTGCTTGAGAGGGGTATTGCATCCTTTGTGCATAGCATGTTATATGAGTTTCCTTGTTGAGGCACTTCCTTTATCTAGGATATTCTTGGGGATCGTTGGACGGTTGAGCCAAATAGGCCAATGACTGATTGGGCATTGATAGAACTCAAACCACATGAACCAGGGCATGCAAATTGCTGAGCTTTACTGCCATATTTGCACAAAGGAAAGATGGTTTGGATGTGTGGGTCGAGTCTACCCTTTTGTGGGCACGTGTGTAGGCAGATTAATGAGCTTTTGCTGCTCATCTGCACCAAGAAAATGGGTTTGGATTTTGCTCAGGTAATTAGGATCAAATCAAATCACGCCGTATGGTCTGGTCAGATCTTTAAATTTACAAGGAGAATGGGGCGTTTAATAACTGTGGAGTCTCACCAGCTTGAAATTGAAAATCCAACTAATGTATAGGCATTTTTTAGTTCCAGAAGGTTTGCTTTGATAGTTCAGAAACAAGTCGCTCATATAGAAAGTTGTATGGAAAGGTGATTCAAGATCTATCATTTTATTTTCCCATCAATGGGGCACACATGATTTTGAAGTTTCGATTGTAGTGTAGTATTGGTATTTTTGTTAAGGCAAATGCCGAAAAGAAATACACAGTTACTGTACATAATTATTAATGGAAAAGGGGATTTACATTCATACATGTGTTTTTATACATTTAAATTGGGGCTTCAGTTATTTCATAGTTTGTTGTGTCTTGGTGAAGAGATATCTATACAGTCAAGTGGACATATAACTTACTGTGATTTCTATGATGAACAAACGTTATTAACTTGACAAAATTTATCATCATGTGGACCATAGAATTGTTCATACTTCCAAGTACTGTGACTCTGAAACAGAAGAACTGTCAATGTTGCTTTCTGGTCATCAAGGAAACATAAAAGCGGAAACGAGAAATAGATTAATAGAGGGTATAAAGACAAAACAGTTTCCCTTCAACAACTTCATCTGGACTCTTGGGTGTGGATCTTGCTTCCTTGGCTGTTGGTGATTTGCCACTAGATTGTTGATAACCTTTTGAATTCTTTGTTGGTTTTCCGTAAATCATTGTTGTCAACCGTTTAGATATCAATTCGCACCTGCTATGACCGTGCACTTCTTTTTTGAGCTAGGCTTGGGCCTTCTCTGTTATCGAACTGTATGTTTCCTACTTTCTGGCATCCGTAATTGATACCTTGCTACTGTAACATCTACCTTATATCTTGCTACGAATGCCTTCCTGCGGTTAAAAACAATGGTTTGGGGTGAAGCTGTTCCATGAATTCGTTTAAGTTGAAGTATTGATTATACCATTGTTGCCCTTGTTTCCCCGATTGATATTTTAGAAACATGGACGTAAATCGCTGTTAAGGAAGGTGGATAATAGATGAAAGATTAGATGTGGAACCCTCCAAATTTGATTATACCATGCATTTGTTTGCTGTTGTATAGGTCCCACTTCTCAGGTCCCAATTCTCCGGCAAGGGTTGCGAAATTAAGAATACAATAACTGGTTAAGAGGGAAAATCATAATTGGGGATGGATGTGGATGGCAAGGGGTTAAGAGTTGGTATAAGACATAAATGCAAGGGTTTCTGAGGATGTGGTCCAAGAGTTGGGTGGGGAAGTTTGGTCTCCACAGGTCACATGGTCCAATCCCAGGCAGGACTATGTACGCCTGAGAGTTGCTCTAGGTGTGATTTCTTCAGGGGGCAAAAAAATGTAAATGCAAAGGGATTCGGCGGTGAAAAAACTGTAAGAGAGAATGCCAAGGGGTTAGCAAGCGGGTTGGAGATTCTTTCCTTAGGAATTCGTACTCTCTGAACTCCTGGGGGTTAACTAGTGGCTGGAGATTAACAAACTGATCAGTGTTTGTTGCAGAAATTGATAGGCGTTTATTAATGCTTAATTATTCAATCTTGTCATAAATTGGACTGAAAGTGAGATGTAGTTTAACAAAAGCACTTGATTTTTTTTTCAAGGCGGTTCACAAACACCGAGTGCCCGCTACATACATGGGAAAATCCAGTTATATCAATCTGAAGGGATTTACCCACCAGCGAAACTAGCAAGTCCTAACCTCAAGGGCGTCGAGGAGATTTGACCCCATGACTTCCAGATAGGTGAGGCACTTTGCAACAGGGACTGGACCAACTGAGCTATCCGTTGGGCTCTAACAAAAACCACTTGATATTGAGCGTTTGTTACAAAAATTGATCAGGGTTGGTTAATTATTCAAACTTGGGAGAAATTAGGCATAATTATCTATGACCAATTACTAGGGTCTGTTTATTATGTGAACTGAGAAGAAATTGGGCTGATTGTAGGATGTAGTCCACAGAAATTGAGCGGAGGTAGTGAATGATGTGCATGGTCGTAGTTGATTTTGAAAATTGATGTTTCAAGCTAAATGAAAAATTAGTTACACGGGTAAATGCTGTTTTGGTGGGTAAACTTAGCAATGAAATTTCAACATAAAAATATGAGTGTAACAAGACAGTAATAAAGATTATATTTTCCAAGATTATTATTATTAATATGTATCAATCAACCACTTTGGAGAATTTTATTTCGAGATGTTTTCGAGGATGGGTGAATAATAGTATATTGTTGGATTTGATTTGAAATAGGTTAAGTTGTGCACAAATATGCTGGTGCAAAGTACATTTCTTTGGACAGTCTTTGGACAAAGTCTTTGTTAGGGGGGTGTTTTTTTCTTTGGACAGCCTTTATTGTTAGAGGGGTGCTTTTTTGGTCATTGGTACACCTTCTTATTTCTGCGAATATATATATCACTGGTACCTTTTTATTTCTTTGGATATATTTTTCTGAGATGTTTTGTTTTGTTCATGTGTGGATTATAGTTTTACATAAATATCTTTAGCAGGTTGTTAGAGAAATGATTAACTTTGTTTCAAACTACTTCATTCAATAAATTTTTGTAAATATTGGCGGGTTATACACAACACCATATGTATAACTAATTTTTTTTTTAATACCAAATGTATGAACTAATATTTATATATTTTAACACCAAATGTATGACATATATATATATTATATATTTATATATATATATATATTTTTTTTTAACACCAAATGTATGACATATATATATTATATTATATTATTTTTTTACACCAATGTTGTATATATATATATATATTTTTTTTTTTAACACAAATGTATATGTATATATATAATATATTATAACACCAAATGTATTGACATATTCGTTGATTTTTTTTTTCTCCATATTTTTAAATGTTCATGAAGCATTAGAATTTGTTTTGTTTTATGATGAATTTACACACCTACATACGCAAGCTTGTGACTACTTGGAATTTGTTTTGTTTTATGAAAATTTACAAACATATCTAAGCTTGTGACTATTTAATGGTGTTTTTGTCCTATGGCATGTTTTGTGGGATGCATTTTACTCTTGTTTTGTTTTATGAAAATTTTAATGGTGTTTTTGTATTATGGCATATTTTGTGGGATGCATTTTACTTTTGTTTTATGAAAATTTACAAACATATTTAAGCTTGTGACTATTTAATGGTGTTTTTGTCCCATGGCAAGTTTTGTAGGATGCATTTTACTTTGTTTCATATACTACTGGAAATATGGTGGAATCAATGACATTTCTCCTCATTGAAAATTTGAGAATTTATTTTTCAAGTGGATAAAGTATTAAATGGAATCAATGACATTTCTCCTCGTTGAAAATTTGAGAATTAATTTTTCAAGAAATATGGTGGAATCAATGTCATTTCTCCTCATTGAAAATTTGAGAATTTATTTTTCAAGAGTATAAAGTATTAAATGGAATCAATGACATTTCTCCTAGTTGAAAATTTGAGAATTAATTTTTTGAGACGATAAAGGATTAAATGGAATCAATGACATTTCTCTTTATTGAAAAATTGAGAATTTATTTTTCAAGAGGATGAAGGATTAAATGGAATCAATGACATTTCTTCTTATTGAAAATTTGAGAATTTATTTTTGAAGAGGATAAATGATTAAAGGATTGTTTTCTTTAATGAGTTTTTGTGAACTTATCATGTTTTTTATTATCAAGTAGTTTGAATATGAGTTTTTGTGAACTTTATCATGTATTTTTATTATCCAAGTAGTCTGACTTTGTAACATGGTATTATACATGGGGATTTGTATTTCTTAAGAAAGAATAATTTTGACTCAAATAAACTTTGGAAATAACAAAAATCTATTATAATAATTGAGTAATGAAAATTGTCTCCAAGAATTCTTTATATAATTTACTTTATGATTATTTTGGTTGTGGATGGTTTTGTCTTTATGAGGGACAATAATAAAGAGTGAAACTGTTGAATAGTTTTATCATTATAGAGAGAATTCAAGATAATAATAGTGACATTATTACTTTTTTTTTTTTAATAAAAAAAATTCATATAAATATAATATAGGAGGTTGGTTAGAGTGAAACTGTTGAATAGTTTTATATTACAGAGAGAATTCAAGATAATAATATAGAGTGAAACTAATATGTTTTTCTAATAAAAAAAATTCATTTAAACATAATATAGGAGGTTGGAATTACCAGTTCTAGTCTAAATTTGTACAAGATGTACTATACAAATAAGTCTAGGGTCCATTTCATTAATTCTTACATGTTATACAATTATGGTAATTAATACTCTTTTATGTTTTGAATTAATTTATGGTAATTAATACTCTTATGTTATTAATTAATTTATTCTTGCCTCATTTTAAGAAATGATGTACTATATCAAATGATTGTAGGGTCCATTTCTATTCAATAATTCTTACCTGTTATACAATTATGTCAATCAATAGTCATTTTCGTTGTTTTTTTAATTGGTTTATTCTCGTCTGTTTCTAAAAAATGTTTGTTTGTTTTGTTTTTTTTAAAATGGATATTCTGTTTCAAATGTCGTCACGTTTCCTCTAATTTGGTCTTACATGTTTCCTCTAATTTGGTCTTACATGTTTTGTAGTGAAAAAATAAAATCATTATTTTATTGCAAATTAAGTGGTATTATTTTTTTGATTACCCGTCATAGGTCATGAGTAGGTCATGAGTAAATAAATGGATCAAATAAGGAAGTTGAGAACTATGATGTTGGTGATGGCATGACAAAGTGATTTGCTTCTATTGGGAAGAGTTGATTTTCTTCTATTGGAAGAGGAACCCAATTAGTTTGGTTCAAGACAAAATATTATTGCTTGTTTGAAATTCTTGATTCAATAAAATAAGTGGGTAACATGGATTTTGATTTGACTAACTATCATGGTAATTGATTAGGTAGATAAGGATGGGGTGGACTAGACCAATTTAGTTAAGCAGAGTTGAGGGTCAATTTCATATGAATGGACTCACCAATAATGAGGTTGTGTTGTGCAAGAAAAATGTGAACAACAATATCTCAAAGGTTCAGGTGCACATGAGTTGGTTAAGGGCATGGTACAACATGTGATGTTGAAAAAAACATTGGGCAAGGATAAAATAAAAAAATATCCCTTTATCAACTCGGGGCACAATCGTAATGAAGATAGCATTTGTCTGCAAGTCAATCTATTATTTAGATTGAGAACATTTTTATGAACATATGACAATTATTATTTCACAATTTTTTTGGTTGAAATGCTTAATTTTGGTTTAAAACCAAATATAAACACACAAGAACACTAAAAAGTTGATTAATATTGGTATTATATTTATTTTTTTCATAGAAATAGTTAACTTTATATATTAGAAAAAATTCGCTGGAGCCCTGTCTAGCTACACATAAAAGTTGAAGCTTGAATTGTAGCAAAAATCAGAAAACCAAATCCAAAAATGACCATTTTGCTGTCCCTCTTGGCCCGAGCATCTATTATTGTTTACACTCAGTGTAAGTGCACTATAGACTATAAGATATTGATAATACACATGACAAAGCAAAACATGAAGAGAAGACTTAAAATTTAGTTCCAATCCGTGTCCTGTGGATTTTCCCCTCTTCAGCGTGCTGTTATGGAGTGTTTCTTGGTTCCTCTTTCACTGTTCGTTGAGGTGTCGCCGTTCCATTGCTGGCCATGCCCTCTTGTGCCTCTGCGCCCCTGCAGTTGCTTTCTCATTCCTCAATTCCTTGTCTCTTGGCTCTAATTCCATACAGTCTATGTAGGTAGGATAATTCTGTCTCTGTTGAACCTATTCCTTTAAAATATCCAACTCCTGAGAGAAATGGACCATTTGCATTTCCAAATTAGCTAACCATGCCTTGAAGACCATCCATCTATTTCGCTACTCCTTTGCCTCGCTCTACAAATTAAAGATCCATTGATGAAGTTATGGAATGGGGTGGTGGGAAATAAAGCCCCCCACCTATATTTGACCCTTATGTAAATGGACCCCTTTGTTGGCTTGATAATCCACTTGCCCATTTTGATTTCGCAATATGTGGTATGCTCCTATTTTGTCGAACTTTTGGAGGAGGTGTTGATTCCTTGTCCATAATGGATTTGCGGGACTATGTTCTCGGTCATTATCTTCCTTAGGGTGTTTATGACAATTGTTGAGTCTCCTAACACTTGAAGGGACCTGCCATTTCTTTGGACAACTAGGGTGAGACCCTTCCACAGGGCCATAGTCTCTTCCTTGTTAGTGGTTGTCCCCAAACCCCAGGCATAGTTTAAACTCTCTTGTTCATTGGGGCAAACTAATGCCCCTCTTGCTCTTGCCACACCTTTACCTTTATTTTAATGGTTAATATATATAATCATTTTCTTCAAAATATGATTTAAATTGAGTTGAGAATGAAATGAAAGAGTACAACATTGTAAAGATAACTCAAGATACATATAAAAACCATATTATTATAGTGAAAATTTTATTTTATTTTAATAAATCAAACAATGAAAAAATTGTTGCAATGGGCTAAGAAATATGAAATTGCTAGAATGGAAGTATCTCATTTATGAGAAGATATGTGGTGACTACATTCATTCTTTAAAATAATATAACAAGATATTGTAACTATTCTTTATAATCATGCCAAAAACCAAAGGTAAATTTAATATTCAATAACCTTAGCCCTAACACGAAGTTAGTGTTGAGTGGTGATGCTAAGTTAGATGAATTTGAAATGTTTGAAAAAGGGACAGTTTTATGAGGATCATAACATCATTTTTCTTTATTCTTCATTTTGGGTCTTTTTTAGCTATTTGGAAAAAAAATTAGCACATTGAGTTGATTCATGTGGCTTTAATTTAAAAAATTGTAAAAAGCTCATGGTAAGTTTTTGAAAAATGTGCACATTGAGTTGATTCCTGTGGCTTTAATTTTAAAAATCACAAAAAGCTCGTGCTAAGGCTTTAAAAAATGTATTAAAAACTCCCAATATTAGGTTTATTAACAATGATCCCCATTTTGGAAAGTTCTAATATGGAATTTTCAACTAGAATTTGCCTTGTTGAAGAAGCTTCATTGCTTTGACAACCTGATAGATTTGTATATTTTGTTGGTGGGTGTTATTCAACTTGTCCATGATTTGGTCATTGTTGCTTCCTCAATGTAGGGAGAGTGCTACAACGTCCAAGCAGTTTTCCATTTACAAGGTGTCCAATATATGCATGAAGTAGGGTCAAAGAAGCGTTGCATTAAAGATATAGCATAAGCTAAGAAAGGGTGGATGATTCAACTCAAGCATTTTCATCCACAACATTGGTAATAGTGTAAGGCCCATATCAGAGTGGTTTAATATTCTTGTTGAGGATTGTGAGGTGCTCTTTCTATCAACCTAGATCCATCTTAACTTTAATCTATCAAGTGCCGAGACAGATCAAATCTCTTGAGGTGAAAAACTTGAGGAAATGTTTGCACCTCAAGAGATTTGATCCTTGATGCTTGAAAAATTTAGAGTTATGATGGATCTAGGATGGTTTTAGTCGTGCGTAGCCACACAAATTGTCTAATATTTGATTAATCCAATCATTTCAAATATGTTAAATATATCTATCACTAATTTGATGAGTTCTCTCTTATATATCTCATGCACATTAGGCTTGTATCTATATTAAACACAAATTCTAGCATACGACTCTTCACAAAACTAACATATTTAAGCTTGAATTAATTGATAAATCTTGTCAATTTTCGATGTGCAATATTCATATCGAGGGGCATAGATATCTTTTAAACATATTTTATTTCATAGGATTTTCTTTCACCTTGTACTATATTTGAGTTGCTTGAATTTTGTTTTCTTCGTCAATATGCTCTTTGTTATTCATCCTTTTGTTTCCTCTATTTTTCATGCTTTTCAATTGTCATTTTATTTGCCTTTTTTGGTCAATTTCCTCTTCATTGTGCATTTTCTTGTATTCTTTACTCTTTACATTATTCAGTGGCCATTTGTTGTGCCATTCTTTGTTGATATGCTCTTTTTGATATTCTCTATGATATGCTTTTTGTTCATTTGTTCTTGTCGTTGTTTAGTTGTTACTTGTTGTGATTGTCTTTGTTGATATTCTCTTTGCTTCTCCCTTTGTTGTTGATACTCAAAAGTCATTGCCATTTTTTATGTCTTTCCTTTGTTGATTTGTTCTTTGTTGTTCATTTATATTTAAGACGGATTACATTGACGATGAAGATGGATCTCAACTCTTTGTTCATTTGTATTTAATATGGATATATGTTGATGATTATTGCAACACAAAAATAAATGTCTGATAGTAATAATTACTTCATAAATACACTGAAATTAATGAACACTATTAATTTAATTAGATTAAAATAATGCACATCATCCATCTATTTATATTAGGCCACAAATTAACATCTACACTAAAATCAATGCATCTTTAGTTTTCATTTCTTGTGCCTTTCTGTTAATTTTAGGTATGTTCTATGCTAGATCAATTTATTTCAATTTTCACAGTTAGCTCAATATCTTTTCCAGATTAGCAATCACATCAACGTTAAAGTAAAATACAGATAGAACATAACCATAAATCACAGAAGACAAGCCAAGACAAGAGGACACAAGATGTGGTGCTAGCCAGGGACAAACCCCAATGTGGGGAACCCTTGATCAATTCTTCTTATATGTTCTTCAATAGTTCAACAGAGAGAGAGAAGAGAGGAAGTACATTTACAACAGAGTCAACATTTGAACTTATCTAGATAAAGAGATAATAATCTCTAAGAAGATGATACATGAGATCAGTTGAAGACATGCTGCTTCAATTGATTCTCCAAGGTGACTCCTTCACCTATCCTTGTGCTGCATCTCGTCATCATGCTGCACCCATCATCACAATGCTGGACCTCATGACCATGTTGTACACATCATACTGCTGCACCTTATGTTGCACTGCTGTCCCATGTGTCATTGTTGCACCATGATAGCCACTGCTGTCCTATGTTGCATACTGCTGTCCCACTATTAGTGACAACCATTCCATGTTAGCTCGTTGTCCCATTGTTTTTGTTGCTGTCCCATCATAGTATGTTGTTGTCCCATCATAGTATGCTACTGTCCCATCAATGTCATTGCTGTCCCATCATAGTATGCTACTACCCCATTAATGTCATTGTTGTCCTATCATAGTATGCTGTTGTCCCATCAATGTCATTGTTGTCTCATCATAGTACGCTGTTGTCCCATCAATGTTATTGCTGTCCCGTCATAGTATGTTGCTGTCCCATCAATGTCATTGTTGTCCCATCATAGTACGCTGTTGTCCCATCATTGTCATTGCTGTCCCATCGTAGTATGCTGCTATCCCATCATTGTCATTGCTGTCCCAATTTCTATTGCAACACCATGTCTTGCTGCTGCCCCAATTGCTATTGTAGCATCGTGTCTTGCTGCTGTCCCAATTATTAGCATTGTTGTCCTGGGCATGTTTGAGTCCTCAAACTCTCATGTTGTCCCTATTTTGAGGGTCACCTACAACCCACCTTTTCAGCCATATTATGCCTGCATCTAGGGTACCGTAGGTTAGCGTTAGGGCTTCCTTTAGACAACGTTAGGGTTGCCTTTAGACAACGTTTAGGGCTGCCCTTTAGACTGCGTTTAGGGCTTCTCTTAGTCTGCTTCTAGGGCTGCATTTTGGACAACGTTAGGGCCTCTCTTAGACTGCGTCTAGGGTTGCCTTTTGGACATCGTTAGGACCTCTCTTAGCTGTGATAATATTCCTCCAAGATATCGGCTAGAGCATGCTTCCTTGACAACGTTTTTGACTTCTTCTTTGACAACGTCTAGGGCTAGGGAATCTCCTCTAGGGCAGCCCACTTAGTCTTCTTTCCTCCAACGTTTAGGGCTTCCACTCCTAGATTTCCCTTCCACTAAAAGCCAAGACAAGTGGAGAGAAATAAATATAGAAGTGTGTGTGAGAAATGATTCTCAAGTCATCTCCTTTTATACTAAAACGTTGAGCACTTGTGGGGTTTATTTGGTTGCTGGCCGACCTTGACGAATTGTCTTATAACACAAATACATTCATATCTCTATGAATACTTATTGGAATCGGATGATCTTTAGATCAATCCTACACCTCTTGATGAGAGGGATCCAAGAAAAATATCAAATGCCATAAATAAGATGACCCACATGGAGTTTGTCCCTAGTTTTCAATTTAACACTCCCTCTCAACTAGGGAGAACTCCATCCACTGATCCATCTGTTCGACTGTACTCTCTGCCATTAGTGCCTTGCACTGCTTGAATTTGCTCTGCTCTACTTTGCTATGTTCTTATTTGCTTCGCTGAACCATGAAGAAGAAGAATTGATCGAGAATGTTTCATACCATTCTCTACTAACCCAAAGTCAGTTTCATATGAGGAGTGTGTGTCATACCACTCTTACTGACCCGAAGTCAGTTTCATTGATCTCAGATCAATATCACAAGAGAGTGTCTCAAACCACTCATATTGATCCCAGATCAGTTTCATTGATCCTAGATCAATGGAGGTCATCCTAGCATAGGGAGTACGGTATATACGACGATGCGTCCATCGATAGTACTACTATGGTCCCTAACCCCATTTCCTTTCTCATTGATAAGATGGGAGGTACTTCCCATGAGTCCCAGAATGCATGGGTAGGATGCCTCGACAGGAGAACTAATCATTCTGCCCACAGGAGAATGAATCATCCTGTCCATTGGTCGCCACAAGAGAACTAATCATCCTGGCCCACAGGAGAACTAATCATCCTGGCTCACAGTCGCCATGGGAGAACTAATCATCCCGGACCACAGGAGAACTAATCATTCTGTTCCATAGTTGCCACGGGAGAACTAATCATCCTGGCCCACATGAGAACTAATCATCCTGTTCCATAGTCGCCATGAGGTATCACAGGGAAAGGTTGACCCTGTCACCCTGTACATAGCTCACCACCAAGGGATGGTGAGTCATCCTGTGGTCGTATGTCACTCTAGTAAGTACCCCAAGCCCCTAGAGCTCCTAGAGCTCAGTGCATGCAACATTTAGGGCCCTTATACGAAGGTCTCTCAATGACTAAGTCGTTCGGGAAAATCGCATATTTGACCTTTCCCCGGGGCTTTGACAAAGTGTCTGCGACCTGTACATTAGTCTCAATGCGATGGAGCCTCCTCGCTCATCGAATTACAAATATCCCAGATAAGGTAGTATCTGATGTCTATCTGCTGGAGCAATCATCGAATACAAGATTCCTCAATAGTCGAATCCCCCCCTGGTTGTCACAAAGAATCACAGTGGTATTCATCATGTGTACAAAAAACTCACTGATGAGCTTCCACAACTAGGCAGCTTCACACAAGATCATACTCGTAGATATGTATTCAGTCTCGGCGGTGCTTATAGAAATCGACTTTTTCTTCCTGCTCATCCATGATACCGAAGCAGAATCCAGAGAGAAACAACATTGAGAAGTGCTCTACCGATCCTCCACACTGCCTGCCCAGTCAACATTCAAATAATCATGCAACTTCATATTTCCGGCAGTGTATCTCAATCCATGAGAGATTGTGCCTCCCTGAAGATACCTGAGAAGATTCTTGGCACCAATATAGTGAGGCTCACCTAAATATGAGCTCACCATGCTAATTGCAAAGCATATATATAGATGGAAGTTCACCAAGAACATCAATGTAGATGAGTTTATGGAACTTAGAGGCATTTCCGAAATCTAGTCTGGCATCACCACCATATAAATTTTGAAAGTTAAGATCCTTGAGGTAGTCATAGGCTTGTAGCTTACCATTCCATATATAGAATCCAACTCCCTCTTACTTCTTCAAGTGAGAGGGTCTGCACCTGTCAAAAATAGGTCGTTTCTTAGAAGGTGCCGGTATGAGAGGTCTATCATCCACAACCTTCAAACAATGGTTTGGATCGACTTCACTTTTAGTGAATCTCAGCTTCATCAGACAGCTATCAATCCTCTCATATTAGGGTTGGGGTGTTTTGCTTCAAGCCATAGAGGGCTTTCTTCCACATGCATACATGAGATTCCTGATCACGAATCTCAAACCCCTTGGGTTGTTCCAAATCTGTGGACGGGGAATGATCCCCTTGTAAGATTTTCATTTGGTACATCTTGGACATGTACCTTCATGCTCTTCTTGAATTCAGGCATCCCTGTCACCATTTGACTCACATCGGGTAGGGTCCCATAATAAGTAAACCTAAGATGGTATAGATGTGATATGTCAATTGACATGATCCCTAATGGACTATCCTGCAACTTGATACAAATTGCCAACCCTGAACCCATTATAAAAAGTATCTTTGAAAATTTCATTTTCAAACACATACCTTTCCATTGATGAATGCCACAGTGTAGCCTTTGACTTCCATTGTTTAAATGGACACTAGGTTCTTCTTGCGATCAGGTATGTAAAAGAGATTTTGTAAATGAATCGAGTTACCCTCATTCAATTGAGGGGTAACATTTCCTACACCCTTTTCCGGATAAGTGGCATCGACTCCAAGTATAATCGCACGATTTTTTCCATCTCTACCAAATTAGAGAGAGCACCCTTCTATCTGATGAAGTTCCTTGAAGCAATATAATTGATAAGCCAGATTCCCAAAGAATCTGAAGGAGAGGGCCAATACAAGATAGCGCTTCTTTATCTTATCAGAAACAACAATTGATTCTTCATACCTGGGGTTCCTTGCTTTCTCTGAAGAGTCGGCTGTTTCCTTGATGACCTGCATTACCTGTCATTCCTCAAACCATTAAAGATGTCCCTGGAATGATTGTTATCATCATCAAGTGACGTGTCCCTGCCATTCGGGACACTCCTTCGCATAATGGCCGAACCATTTATCTGCCTTTCCTTCCACCTAGAGATCCGATCTTCCCAATGAAGTGATTTGTAGGTAGGCCATATTCCGTTGTGCCATTCTGATAATATTCTCTGCTTTGATTTCACCCTCGGTGAATTTGAAGAGGGATGAGGAACCCATTGATCCTTTTGTCCTTTCCTAACTGTCTTCGCTGATTTCTCTTTCACTCTAGCTTGGGCATTACCTTCACCTCAGCGTTGATACCATGTTAATTTTAGGTATGTTCTATGCTAGAGAATTTTATTTCAATTTTCACAATTATCTCAATATCTTTTCTAGATTAGCAATCACATTAACATTAAAGTAAACTACAGATAGAACATAAACATAAATCGCAGAAGACAAGCCAAGACAAGAGGACATAAGATGTGGCGCTAGCCAGGGACAAAGCCCAATGTGGGGAAACCCTTAATCAATTCTTCTTATATGTTCTTCAATAGTTCAGCACAGAGAGAGAGAGAGATAGTACGTTTACAACAGAAGTCAACATTTTGACTTATCTAGATAAGAGCATAGATCATCTCTTAGAAGATGATACATGAGATCAATTGAAGACATGCTGCTTCAACTGATTCTCCAAGGTGACTCCTTCACCTATCATTGTGCTACATCTCGTCATCATGCTGCACCTCACCTTGCTGCACCCATCATCACAATGCTGGACCTCATGACCATGTTGTACACATCATATTGCTTCACCTTATGTTGCATTTCTTTCCCATGTGCCATTGTTGCACTATGATAGCCACTACTGTCCTATGTTGCATAATGCTGTCCCACTATTAGTGACATAGCCATTCCATGTTAGCTTATTGTCCCATTGTTTTTGTTGCTATCCCATCATAGTATGTTGTTGTCCCGTCATAGTATGATGTTGTCCCATCAATGTCATTGCTGTCCCATCATAGTATGTTGTTGTCCCATCATAGTAGGTTGTTGTCCCATCAATGTCATTGTTGTCTCGTCATAGTATGCTATTGTCCCATCAATGTCATCGCTGTCCCATCAATGTCATTGTTGTCCCATCATATTATGTTGTTGTACCATCACTCTCATTTCTGTCCCATCATAGTATGCTGCTGTCCCATCACTGCCATTACTACTGTCACTCTCATTGCTGTCCCAACATCATGTCTTACTGCTGTCCTAATTATTAGCATTGCTGTCCTGGGCATGTTTGAGTCCTCAAATTCTCATGCCGTCCCTGTTTTGAGGGTTACCTACATCCCACCTTTTCAGCTGTATTAGGCTTGAATCTAGGGCATCGTAGGTTAGCATTAGGGCTGCCTTTAGACAACATCTAGGGTTGCCCTTTAGACTGCATTTAGGGCTTCTCTTAGACTGTTTCTAGGGCTGCATTTTGGACAATGTTAGGGCCTCTCTTAGACTGCGTCTAGGGCTGCCTTTTGGACAACGTTAGGGCCTCTCTTAGCTTTGATAAGATTCCTCCAAGGCTGCAGCTAGGGCATGCTTCCTTGACAAAGTTTTTGACTTCTTATTTGACAACGTCTAGGGCTAGGGCATCTCCTCTAGGGCAGCTCTCTTAGTCTTCTTTCCTCCAACGTCTAGGGCTTCCACTCCTAGATTTCCCTTCCATTAAAAGCCAAGACAAGTGGAGAGAAATAAATATAGAAGTGTGTGTGAGAAATGTTAAAATTTCGAGCACTTGTGCGGTTTATTTTGTTGCTGGTCGACCTTGACGAATTGTCTTATAACACAAATAAATTCATATCTTCGTGAATACTTATTGGAATCGGATGATCTTTAGATCAATCCTACACCTCTCGATGAGAGGGATCCAAGAAAAATATCAGCTGCCATAAATAAGATGACCCACATGGAGTTTGTCCCTAGTTTCCAATTTAACACTTTCTCTATCTACTTGATCTTTGCTGTTCATTTTTATTTATTATGGATCTAAACTAACGATTAAGATGGATCTAGGCTCTTTGTTGTTTATTTCTATTTAATATGGATCTAGATTTATAAGTATCATAACATAGAAATCAACGAACTTCATTAATAATTACTTTGTGCATACGTTGAAATCAATGCGTCTACAAATAATCAAATAGGATTAGAAATCAACATTTGTGCTGAAATCGATGCATCAAGTGCAATCAATAAAATTTAAAATCAAAATCTACATTGAAATCAATGCATCTATTTCAGTTAAAAAAGCAAAAAATAATGTCAAAATAATTTAAACTCACTTTAGGACCTTACATATGCATTTACCCCTTTAATTTAGTGAAATTTCAACAATTTTTAGTATCTTGTTTTTTAATCTAATTTTGAGACTTTGATGATTTATAAATACAACTTATTTTACCTTTTGCAAAAACCTTATTTCCTCTTTCTTTTGATTAATAATGTTCAATATCATATGATATCAACTAATATTAAACATAATATTATATTAAATATTATATGATATTTTATTTATAGACACTATATTATGTTTAACATTATAATATTATAATACTATACCTAATATATATAATGGAATCATATGGCTAGAACGGAAACATGCTATCTTCGAAGACTAGGGGAATTCTTTTCTTCGTGTTGCTCTTCAAAGTTTGAGTATTTAGGGAGCAACGTGTCCCTCTCACAAAAAAACTTCGCCACTTCCCAACATTGAAATTGTGATCATAAAAATAACTAGGCATTCTTTGATGGAGTTGCTCAACACACCCCGCCAAAAGGAGGAATCAGTGGCTAGATATTCATAAAAAATTCATGTTTCTTTTTCTATGGAAACATAGGAACAACCACCAAAAATTATGAAAAACTATTCACTTTGAACACCCTTTTGAGGGTTGCAAAGGATCTGAACCTCTCCTCCATTCATATCTATGGAGATTCCAAACTTGTTATAGACTGGATGAATGACACATCTCAATTGAGGAACTGCACATTATTGTTTGTATGCCAAACAATTATTATCACTCATCACATTTGATCACATTTATAGGGACATGAATCAATGCGACAACAACCTCTTGAATAGTGGATTGGAAATTGACAAGGGTAGTGCAAAGCTCATTGAACAAAAGGATGATCACATCATAGAACATATTCTCAACTTATGGAAATAATTAAATTAAGACATCTCAAGCATTTTGATTTCTTTTTTGCTATGAGAACTCAAATAGGCAGTGTCTTTCTTTTCTCATTCCAGAGGTAGGATGTATGTCAAGAACTTAGAAATTAGAATATATATTTCAGATGCACGTCCATGGGACATTTTAGGGTTCTACCCGCTATTCACATTTTGTGATTGCTCAACTGTCTCCACCAATGTCATATCTACAATGTATAGAAAAAATGAACTACAAAAATTTGTCGTAAGGTGATGATAAGATCCATTTTTGTATAAAAATGAACATCTGATGCCATTTGGGCATCCTCTTTTGGCTACAATAGCCTCCAAAATGCTACATGCATATATAGATGCAAATTGTTTTATATAAATAATATTACTGGCCTTTTTTTCCATGTTAAAAAAGAAAAATAATATAATATTAATATTTTGTATTATAGTATTATATTAAATCTCCATAGCCTAATGCATTAATACATATTATTGTAGGAATTTACAGGGTAAATTCCTCAGACAGAACACCAAAGGACATCGCTCACAAACAGATCACAGATCAATACACTAGTATTCTTGACGTGGTTAAAACCCTCAAAGAGGGAAACAGTCCACGACCTGAGCCAACACAACCACTTCAGACAATTTATTAATAAAATAATGAAAATTTACAAAAGCTTCCTTCATGAACCGTTACTCTACAAATGACCCTCCATACTCTTTAAAAAGAGATCGTGGACCAATCCCATGGATCAAGTGTTGGTAATACTGAGGAGAGAATGAACCATAAGATCACTACATATCGTGATCGTTAGATTTATAAGTTACAAAAATACATAGTAAAGAAACACAATTTACCTAACTCTACACTAGACCAAGTTATACTTAAATATTTCCTATTTGTCAGAATATACTAATATCCCCCCTTAAGAACAACTTGGGATAGGATTGAAGGATGTATAAATATGACACAATAGGAGAAGGAGGGAGGCATTAGAGCCTATCCCCCCTTAGTGACAACTTGCTGAACTCTAACCATAAATCGAAGTTTAGTAAAATTCACCTCTGTGGGAGCCTTTGTAAAGATGTCTGCAACTTGATCATTTGTTGAACAATTTTTCACTTCAAGAACATGGTCATGAATGAGCTTTCTGATGAAGTGCATGTACAGTTAAATGTGTTTGTTGCGCTGTGTTGGACTGGATCTTTGCATAGTTGAATGGCACTTTGATTATCACACCAAAGTGTAGTCGGATGCTGCTGTTGAAAGCCAAACTCTGACAGGATCTGATGAAGCCACAAGGATTCCTTACTAGTTTCTACGACACACGATACTCTGCTTCTGCTGAAGAAAGAGAAATGACACTTTGTTTCTTGCAAGCCCATGTAATAGGTCCTGAACCAAGAGTGAACACATAACCTGCAGTAGACTTCTGATCATCAGGGGCACCAACCCAATCAGAATCAGTAAAACCAACCAATAGAGGAGATGCTTATGCACTATAATGAATCTCAAAATAAACTATACCTCGAACATAATGAAGTATTCTTTTGGCTGCTTTCCAATGACTTTCATGTGGTTTTTTCATAAACCGAGTAATAAGGCCAACAAAAAAGGAAACGTTAGGATGAGTATGGGTTAGATACACAAGTTTTCCTACAAGTTGTCAGTATAAGGTAGCATCAACTTCAGGGGAAGTATAAGAGACTGATAGTTTGGCTCCAGACTGAAAGGGAGAAGGGGTTGGATTACAGTGTTCCATGTGAAAATGGTGTAGATGATCACAGGCATACTTGGACTGGGAAAGGGAAATACCTTCCTTGGATTGCAAGACTTGAAGACCAAGAAAATAATGCAAGTGTCCTAAGTCTGTCATTTCAAACTTCTTTTAAGGCTGGACTTCACATAGTTTATAAGGTTGGGATCACTACTAGTAAGGATAAGATCATCAACATCAAGAACAAGAATGATAAGAGACTTTCCCACTTTCTTGGTGTAGACAGTGTTTTTAGAATGAAACCTATAAAAGCCAATTTCTAAAATAAATCTATCCATTTGGCAAACCAAGCCTGAGGGGCTTGCTTGAGACCATAAAGGGATTTCTTAAGCCGACATACAATGCTGGAGTCTGTTTGTATAAAGCCAGTAGGTTGTTCCCTATAGATTTCTTAATGCAAGTCCCCATGCAAGGAGGCAGATTTAACATCCATCTGATGGACTTCAGAATTGAAAGAGGTAGCAAGGGAAAGAACAAGGCGGATAGAGTTGATTTTGGCAACAGGGGAGAAGGTTTCAGTATAGTCAATGCCTTCTACTTGTGAAAAACCCTTAGCAACAAGATGAGCTTTATGTTTATCAACTTTTCCATCTAGTCCATACTTGGTTCTGTAAACCCATTTGCATCTAACAAGTTTTCGTCCCTTTGGTAGAGAAACAAGATGCCATGTATCATTTGCCAATAATTAACGATATTCTTCATTCATAGCTGTGTCCCAATTTGGATGGCCTGAAGCTTTTGCAAAGGTGTCAGGATCATAATTCGTTGAAGCTTGAGCCAGTAAAGAAGAGGATTTATCGAATTGAGAACGTGTACGTCGCTGATCTGTAGGATCACCAACAAGAGCACCTGTTGCATCCCGAGTAGCACAGACCCATTTTCGAAGTTGAGCTAAAGGAGGATCCTAAGAAGGTGGGGGAGGATTATCATCCTTGTTGTCATCATCTGAAGAAGAAATATTTTTAGAAGTAGAAGGGATAGAGAGAGGTGGCACATCCACCGAACTAGGCTCGTAGGCTGAGATATTTTCAGCAAACTTTACATCTCTTCTAATGATAACATTTTTGGACTTAAGTGGAATAAGTCTATATCCTTTGACATCTTCAAAATATCCAACAAAAATACATTTTTCACTCTTAGGTTCTAAAGTTTTATGTTTCTCATCTGGAATATGGGTCCATGCTTCACTTCAAAAACCACAAAAGTGACTTGCATCTGGTTTAATTCAGCTCCATGCTTCTTCTAGAGTGACATTCTTTAAAACCTTAGTAGGAGTGCGATTTACTATGTAATTTACATAGTTAATTGCTTCTGCCTAAAAATTAAGACTAAGTCCTTTAGATTGAAGCATACAATTAGCCATTTCCTTTAAGGTGCGATTCTTCCTTTCAGCTACACCATTTTGTGTTGGAGTATATAGAATAGTATGTTGAATTTGAATTCCATTCTCAGTGCAAAAGCTGATGAATTTGTTGTTAACATATTCTCTGCCATTATCAGATCTTAGCTTAAGAATTTGATGTCCAGATTGTTTTTCAACAAAGGCCTTAAAGGCCAAGAATTTGTTAAATACTTCACTCTTGAGTTTTAAGAAGTATACCCAAGTGCGTCTGGAGAAATCATCAATGAAAGTTAAGAAATACTTGTATCCAAAGAAGGAAACAACTGGAAGTGGACCACATAAATCACTATGCACAAGATGTAAAGGGGCTGAGGTGTGCCAGGAGGCACGTTTTTCAAAATTGTCACGATGATGTTTTCCGAGTACACATCTGGAACAAACACCATCTCTGCAAGATACCATTGGAAGACCGGTCACCATATTTTCTTTACATAGATTCTGAATGGAGTGACAGTTTAAGTGACCAAATCGCTCATGCCAAAGTTTGCTCACTTCATCATTATGAGCAACAAATACTGAGGGAAGATTTGATGACCCAAAGTTGTTAAACTTATACAACCTTGTAGAATCATCAGTAATACAAGTAGCTAAAATCTGTCTAGGATCTCTTAGGTCCTTAATTACATCGTGAGGTGAAAATTCAACAATTTTACCTTCACTTGAATGAGTTATCTGATATACAAATAAAAGGTTGCAGGATAAGGTTGGAACACATAATACATCATTAAATTGACCATTGTCTATATGAATAGTTCTAGTCCCTATAACACTAACAGATATATCATCACCAACATATATATTTTTGGTGTTACAATCATTTAAAGAAGAAAACATGGCTTTGTTTTTGGCCAT
>APFE031445768.1:0-20598 GCA_000404065.3 Pinus taeda
AAGAGTAATCTGTTGTTTTGAATTATGCATTAAAGTAATGTTTAAAGAATTACTCAAAAGAGCATTGAGCTTCCCAAAAGCGAAAACAGTTAATGGAACTGAAAATAACCACCTTCCTTAACTGGAAAGATTTCCAAGAAAAAGAAAAGGGGTGAATAGTTTCTCTCTGTGCTGTAGAGACGGACAGAGAAGGAAATAGGAAAGAAAGAACCTTGTTTGGGACTAAGTCTGGTAAGGACCAGATAGTCAAGCACACAGTGCTCGCTTACTGAGGATAGTGATCCGGTAAGAAGAAGCTTGGGGAGGAGACTCAGGTCTTGAGAGACTGGTCTCACGGTTGGGAGGATATCAAGCTTTACACAGAGATTTAGACAGGAGACTCATTCCAGACTCACCGCGTCAGTGAAGACCAGGTAAGTAACAGACCCTTATGTCTCCATGATTATCTGTGTAAATTGTAAATGTATCTGTTACTGTCAGCTAGATTGTAGCTACAGTTAGTACGAAGGATATAAGCAATAGCTGTACGGAACGAAAGATAGTTACGAGAGAGAGTATCTGACAGTTATAAATTACTTAGATGTAAGTGAAACACAGTATGACTATGGTCAGCTGTACAAGCTTAGATAGAAAAACTATAAACCAAATTACAAAATGATCATAGTTATCTGTATAAACAAGAAGTATATGTATTTCTGCATGAAAGAAAATATATGTACAGATTACTATAGAGCTCAAAAGACAGAGCATGAAGTCGGTAACATTTAAAGACTGTTGAATGGTATCTGTAGAAAAACAAAGACAGAATAATAAGAACCATGGCATATCCCATAACGCAACCAATAGAAACATTTGACAAACCCTGTTTTGTACCCAAAAGAATGGTTCCAAGTTAAAGAATCATCTGAGACGGATAATGGGTTATCCACATCTTGACCACATCCTCGTCGATATAAATCGTGGTCCAATGAGCACGAACAGTCTTAAATCTCTATGATTCAACTTAGACGAATGCCTTTTCTTTATAACCAACTGAATAATAACGACAAAGAGGTATTAAGTAAGATAATGGACGAATAATAGCGAACCCTGAAAACCTTGAATCGGTTCAGCTAAAACAGATGAGGGTTCCGGCGAGCCCACAACAACAGCAACTTAAACATGATACAAATCTAAAAGACTGTGTAGAGCATAGAGATATAATGCGCACAGTATCATAAACATGAGACAGAATCATGTCGTAACATCGACAACCATTCCTGAAAATAATGTAAAAGTAAAGCATGGACATTTAAATATAACAAGGAAATAACAGAGCTCGATGGTATTGAGTCATAGCCGTATTGACGGTGCCATTCTTGAAGATAATGTGAAAATAATGCATAGGTATAACAAAGAAATAACGGAGCTCGATAGTATTGAGACACAACCGTATTGACGGTTAGAAAACCATAAAACGAGGATTCTGAAACATATGTTATGGCCATTAAATAAGTTACAGCTCCGTAGGATTTCCAGTCTCAAGAATCATTAGCATGTCGCCAATACATCTACACGGGTTAGATGCAGGTGCGACCGCTCTGCCAACAGTATGCATGAGCCAACAACGAACATATGTACAAACCCTTGAAGGATGCATTGCCAAAATACATGCGGGTGTGGCCCGAGCAAACAAGATTTTAATCAAGATTTTAAACAGCCAACAGTATGCATGGGCCAACAACGAACATATGTACAAACCCTTGAAGGATGCATTGCCAAAATACACGCGGGTGTGGCCCGAGCAAACAAGATTTTAATCAAGATTTTAAACAAGAACAGACATACGCATTCGGTTAACCATCAAATCCTATGTGTTACAAAAGGGCAACATTTCAACCAGTATCATAAAAAAGCAATGCCGTAATAAGTGTGGTAAATATATACATATGTATGAAAAACCCATAGGCCGCGAATCGAACAAGTTCACACTTTGGTAAACTAGATTTCCCAATATTTAAATTCAGGGCCGTAGCCACGAGTATGTTCAAAAAATTATACATCAGTTTAAATAAGACCACGCAAAACCTATAGCTACGGAAGTCAGGGTAAAAACCCAAATCATTACAAGTGAAATGGTGCCGACAATTTCTCAAGACCATGTAACCGGATCGAGACGAGGGTTTTGATATAACCTGCGGCCAACCAGGTGTTATGAGGTTGGGGTCTCATCGTAAAAACCAGAGTAAACCCTCTGGCAAAAAAAAAAAACCTCATGACCAGATAAATACCTGTGTAGCTCGGTGGTCCTCATTTGGAGGGGCTCTTCCACATCCACAGAAGTGGGAGATGTCGTTCACACGTGGCAAGCAAAAGAGCAAACGTTAAACAAATTTCATAAACCTCTAAACACCAACTCGAAATAAATCATTAACTTGGAGAGCATTTACCTAGCTAGGTCAGGACTCATAATCCATGTGGAGAAACCCTTCTGTAATGAGGTAAGAACCCGAATTTGCGGTGGCCTCGGAGCGGAATGGCAGAGTAAACCCTTGCGGTGGAGATCAGAGAGAGCTCGAGATCGCTGAACAGAGGAAGAATCACAAATAAACCCGGAGGAAAACGTGTATATACCTCACCTGCCGGTGGAGGAGGCATGGCAAGGTTTTGGCCCTTGATCTGAGACAGAAAATGTACATCATTGATGGAGGCGATGCTACCAACTAGGAAGGCGAAGGAAAGTCCAGGTTCAGTGACCACTGTCACGTGATCCGGACAGTAGAAGTTGATGCCATATGTGAGGTGCAAGCTAACAAAGTCAAAACAGCTCTGAATTGGTCAAAGGGTAAGGTATGCCATAGTAGCAATGTTAACATTAGACCATCTGTGCATTGAATATTACATAGGTTAATAAAACTACCTGCCACCATAATTATATCGCCTTTAGGTTATGCTGGGTACTCTGTGGTGGCAGCTAACTAAGGTTACATATATTTAATAAAGTGCAGATACATAACTAAGTTAATAAATTGCAGATGCATATCTAAGTAGGTACTATTGAAATATATATATATGTAAAAAAAAAAAAAAATGTGTATAGATAACCTCTCACTCTCGTGACTCCTTTATAAATTTTATAGTTCTCCGAAATAAATTAAAATAAATTAAATTACTTAATTTTCGTTTGCTGTTAAATGAAAATCCTAAGTTCATTTTAACTTCAAATAAAAAAGAATAGAATTATTTCAGAATGAACTTTCTGACCATTATAAACCTTTCCAATGTGGTTGGCATATGAATCGTCCATTGAACAGGCAGAGCCATCCACCAAAGATATCTTATCAGTAAAACATTGTTTGTATGATCAGGATCAGCCTTCAAGTCCCGAGAATGATTCAGGGCTCAAAGTTTGTGAAGATATGGCTTCACCATATTATGAAGACGGATATAAGTGGAGGAAGTACGGGAGAAGGTTGATTAAAGGCAGCAGTTACATTCGCCACTATTTCAAATGTGCATACTCAGACTGTCAGATGAAAAAGAGAATAGTATGCTTTCAGAATGGGCAAGTGACCAAGATTGAATATGAAGGAGATGTTCATGAACATCCAAAGCCAGAACAACCTCCCACAATGGCAGTTGGTGGTACCCTTGAAAGTCTCCAAAAACGAAAAATGGATGAACGTTTTGATCCAGTATCATCTATACAAGGAAAACCCTGCAATCAACTCTTGTCAACCAGTCATCCAAATTTTACTGATGTCGAGTACTCAATGCCCAGGTGAATTTTTAAATCTATTTTTACCTTCTTTTGATATTTGCATGCCTTTATGCGCTAAAGTTTATAAATTCATTTGTGGGGTGGTGGTCAAATTACAGGAGTATAGATGATGGAGGGGAAGAACACGTCTTTCAAATAATCAGTGAACATGATTTTCTAGATGATGGATATCGATGGCGGAAATATGGAACCAAACATATCAAGAAAAATCCTAATCCAAGGTATGGATGTGCTGTATATATTTGTTTCAAGTTAATAACAATAGATATCATGTAATGAACCTTTGAGCATTATTACTGTCTAATTTATTTCTTTTTGAATAATTTATTTCTTCTTGGAATACAGAGATTATTATAAATGCACACAACGAAATTGCGTCGTCAGGAAATATATCGAAAGGAGTTCACGGAATCCAGCAGCACTTATTATAGGTTATCGAGGCAAACATAACCATGATCCACCGAATTCGTAATGGTCCTTCAAGAGAAACATCAGCTCATTTCAACTAACTCAATTGCATGAGTTGAAACGGATGTTATAACTTTACTAGATATTACAGCAGTTTGTTTTAATTTTAATAGTGGAAATCGTGGATGATATTATGGCAGTTTTTTTTAACTAAGGAAAATTTATGCTTACATACCTGGATGTTTATTTTTAAGTAATTTATTTACTTCAAGAGAAACATCAGCTCATTTCAACTAACTCAATTGCATGAGTTGAAAGGGATGCTATAACTTTAGTAGATGAAATTAGCGAAGATATTACAGCAGTTTGTTTAATTTTAATAGTGGAAATTAGGGATGATACCAAGGCAGGTTTTTTTAACTAAGGAAAATTTATGCTTATATACCTCGACGTTTATTTTGAAGTAATTTATTTACTTGGTAGGTTTATTATTAAATAACAGAGAATATTATATATTTTGTGAAGATATGTCGTGTGTATTTTTTTAATTTAATTATGGATTATTTTATTATTTTAATAGGTTAATTTATTAGGATTTTGTTATACTATTTGGGTTATTATGTTTATATATGATAGATTATAGAAAGAAAAGTAAAGTTTTATGATGTTTTGAAAATAATAAGGAAAATATTTTTTAAATAATTAACTTTTGTAATAATAATTAATATCTTTGAAATAAGAAAGAAATATAGAGTTTTCAAATTATTTGTATTGGGAGAATTAGAAATATTCATTTTCTCATTTATATATCATTGTTAGTAATTCTAGTATTATTTTTGTTGTTATAGGAATTACCCACTAAATTTACTAGTTGAAATGTACCAATGGTAATAGTTGGGTGGTTGCTCTTTTAAAGTGTTTGTGGAAGTTACTTGGCATTTTGCCAAGATATCTCTATGTTGGAAGATATACCAATGTAAAAAAAAAATAGATATCAATAAAATTAGTAGTTGCTCTTCGGAACACTCCTAGTAGCTTTCTTTTCTTCCCTCCCTCCTTTTGTTTTTTGGTTCTTATTATATGGTATCCTAATAATTTTAATTAATAGTTTTTAGTACCTGTACCCTTATATAATAATAAAATATTATTTATGGATGTTTAAAATATTATTTTCAATTCCTTTTAGAACAACTATTATCTTAATAAAATTTCATTGTAAAGTAGTTAAAACCTTTATGTAAATTTATATAAATATTGGATTAAATCTAGATAATTGATTGAATAGATCAACCTCTAGGTTAATTAGATAAATAATTATTTTTATTAAAATATGATCCTAACACCTGACTTTTATATTTATTTAATACCTTTTATAACTAACTAATAACTTAATAATCATTTAAAATACTTTCTATATATATCTATATATCTAATCTATATATATAAATAAAAATCTTTATGCCCCTGGACATTATATTTATATATTATTTATTTTAATTCCTTTCTATAAAACTAACTAATAACGTAATAATCCATTCAATATATATATATATATATATATATATATATATGCCTCTTTGAATTTTTATGATAATATAACTTTAGATTTGATAAATTAAATTAACTCAATTTTATCCCCCTCCTCCTACTCCATCTAACTACTCCCTAGTCAAATTTACCTATTCTTGAATTATAGTTGTTGGAGGTGTGCTCTGTCTATTTAACATGGATAGTTTGATCTGCTCCTCAAGGCAAATGAAATACCATGTCGAAAAATCTATCATAAACTTGATATGGATCACATAAGCCTCAATTCAATAAACCATTTATTGTTAGTAAAGAATTTTGTTTCTAATGTTTTTATAAAATATAAATGACTTTGGATGATTATTAAGATATATCATTTGTTATTAGAAATTGATTTTATTATTATTTGGTCCTAAAATTTTCTTAATGAGTTAGTAAGATTAAAAGAGATATGTTTTTGGATATTTTAATTTTTTTCTAAATAATAAGTTATTATTAAATCTAGTTTGGAGATTGTTCCATATATTATGGAATATAATGAGAGTCATTTCATTTAGTCCTCATCTCATCCATATCACTTAATGAGTTACCCATTTCCCCATATATATAAAATAATTTTAAGAATAATTAATTGTTTGAAGTTGATTACCTTGTTGACTTATGACAAGGATTATCGTTTTGGATGTTATTACATGATACCACCTTGGGTTACAATTACATAGTTCTCGTGATCGGAAAACTTTCCGATAGTATGACTATCATTTGCATTAAAGAGACATAGTACCACCGTCACTCCTTGATTCACCTGCACTTTCCACGTGGCTTAACATTTATTCCCTCCAATGTCATGGTGGCATGGCAACCATAGGAGTACCATTGGCATTTATGCACCTTAGGCTCCTCCACTCATCAAAGGTGGGGATTTTGGTCGGTAGATCCAAGGGCTTAACATTGATCTTAGTGTTTGGTATTCGTTTACTCTATTGTTATGGTTCATTTTGTTCATTGTTTCTTGGCACTCATTCTAGCTCCGCTCCACCTTCCATTGCACCAAAACTGTCTGCAATATTGTGTTTATTGCTCAGGGTTTGAGTTCAGTTGTCGGGCTCCCTAAATTTCAAGCGATTTATATGATTGGGTAAGTATTCATCACATTTCCTCTTGCTTCCGTTACTTATCCTTTCATTGGCAATACATAGTTCATGATTGTAACAATTTCCTTTGTTTGTTTCTGGAATGAAAGAGGAATGGGCACAACTAAGGAATGTTGGCTCGAATTAAAGGATGGTCAATGTTACTGAGACTCTCTACCTCCTGTGAAAACCATCACGTAAGCATCTATGGTTCTAGGTTGAAATTTCATTGAATGTGTAATGTATAAGTTGCCATCTCAAGGGTTATGGACCTTTCTCTTTTTTTATTTTTTTGGTTCTAGTTACGAAGGTAGTTCCTATCGAGCCTCGAGCAGTATTTTTCTATGGCCTTACTTCATTGCTACATGGGTTTTGAGGCCGCGACTGATCTTGCCTAAGGCTTGGCCACATGGACGCATTTTCTCGCTTGAGTTGCCTTTGACTAGTTCGGCTGTAATTATGTGAACAATTTCTTGGGTCCATTTGTAAACTATTGTACTTTATGTGGCATTGAGCCCATGTAAGTTGTTCTGATCGTTGGTGAAGTTTTTGTTTTACGAGTTCAGGAGTCCTTGTGCCACGACTAAGTGTTGGTTAATTAATTTGTGCTCGAACTTAAGCCGAGTCCATAAGATTTTTGGCATGAATTTTTCAACTAAATTTTGGGTTTGTATAATTGTTTCCAATGATAAATCTAATTGTCATTTTACATTCTCAGCACTTAAAACATTACTCTTGTATTATAGTTTCACTCTTATTGTTTTATGGATGTACAAATTTCTATTACGCATGTTCTTATATTTGAAGCAGTAAGTCAAGGCATTTAGATGCCAACAAAATCTTTTTACAAAAAAAATTGTTTATTCATATGAGCATTTGGGTTTTTCTTTTATGTTGAAAATTCTCTCGGTTTCCCTCAAGCACTGCAATGAGTCATCCTTTCATTCGTATGTTGGTTGAAATATCTCGCCACTCAAACCCTCTCAGGGTTTCTTCCTGTACTTCTATAGGGTTTCTTTCTATGCTACTATAGGGTTTATTCCTGTGCTACTATAGGGTTTCTTCCTATACAACTATAGTAGCAGATCCTCTAGAGAGGCTCGAAATTTCCTTCCGTGTGCAACTCTATCATGGGGTTGCGTATTCCAAGAGTTTAATCTAACTCAATTACGGCCTGGCCTATCTTGGTTGATATGAAAGCTCGGACTCTCCGATGATTCTAGGGTTCGACTATCGACCCCAAACTAGCATTCATTTCAAGTTTTTATTATTTTACTTCTTTAAGAGCATGGCAACATTTCTTTTTGGTTTAAACAAGAATTTTATAGAAGGATAAAATGATACTTACACATGTTTTCATTTTCAAGCGTTAACTGCCTACACTTGTGATTTCGTTGTTCTCAAATGTGCTTTTTTCTTTTCTATTTTTCAAGTTGTAGTAATAAGAATTCAGTTTGCATCCTATGGCTGTATTCACTATCTCTGAAGAGTTTATTTGATTAGGACCATAGACTCTAACCTGTGTGCCTAAATTTTCTTATTCAAGATTGCTTCTAGACAACAAATATTCCCTAGCTATTTCCCTTTGCATTAACAGAAAAGAAAGAGGACTATTTTCATCATACAATCCTATGCTAATCGATGGAAATAAACTAGACCTTCAAATAGTCATCTGCTAACTGCAGGAAATAAACCATACCCCTACATCCCATTATCAAACAGATCACATAAAGATTATTTAACAGGTTATCTAACATATTATCCAACAGATTATCCAAGTGATTTCCTTTACTTACATCGTCTCTTCCCAGCGATAAAGACTCCTCATAGGTTCAACTAGATTCTCTATTGTTTACTTGTCCACCCAACCACAAGATTCGTCTTTCAAGACCAGAATCTCCCCCTAGCTCTCTTGCAGGATCACTGTCCTCAGCAAGACCACACTTAATGCTTGGCTATCTCGTCATCAGTAGACTTAGCCCTCTGTCCTCTTTATCCTGTCCCTACAGAGCCGATTTTTCCTCCCCCCACTTCCTTTTCTCTGGAAGCCTTTCTAGTTAGGGGAGGTAGTTAGGGTTGCAGTCTCAGCAACCATCTTTCCCAACTTCCTCCTTCAGAAGTTGCTAGTATTTTCAAGAAAAACATTTTTATATTTAAAAAAAAATAATAATAACAAGACTATTAAATTTCAAACAGCTATAAATGTCATATTCAGTTTTGTCTTTTACCACAGTAAAAATCAAATATTTACATTTTCCTAGGGCATCGCATCTCCCCCTCTTGAAATTGGACATCATCCTGATGTCTTTTGACCATAAACAACCCTCGGTAAGCTTGTTTCATGAGCTCTTCATATTCTCAGGTGGCCTCGTCAGGCCCAAAGTGTTGTCGCTGAACTTTAACTTGGGTAATAGCTCGCTTCCTCAGCATGACTTCTCCTCGGTTGAGGATGTTCAATGGTTCGACCAAGATTTCTCCTTCCGGTTTGACATGCAACATGCAACATCCTAAATCAGGTTTCTTTTAAAGGAAAAACACTTAGACTGAATTACCGGAGATAATTATCACCTGTATATCGTGCCATCTGATTACATGTTTAGGATCATAAACATATTTTTTCAAGATAGAAACATGGAAGACATTGTGGAGTCGTATGTGACTTAGCAAGGCGAGTCGGTAAGCCACCAAGTCAATTCTTGCTAAGACTTGGAATGGTCCACAAAATCGAGGTGCCAACTTAGTGCAACCATTCCATTGTAGTGTGCTCTGTTTTGCTCATATTCTTACATACACATGGTCACTGACTTGGTACTCCATGAACCTTGTTTTCTCGTTAGCAAAGCTCTTTTGCCTGTCCTAAGTTGCCTTTAAATTGGATTGTACCTTCTTAACCATGTCCTCCATCTCTTTAAGCATTTCGGAACCTACCATTAATTTGTCTTCTCGTCCACCCCAACTTGAGGGTGTACGACACTTATGCCCATACAATAATTCAAACGGGCTCATTTGTAGTGATGTATGATAGCCATTATTATACACAAACTCAACCAAGTGAAGGTAATCTTCCCACTTGGTTGGTTGCTGCATTACATATGCCCTTAGCTTGTATTCCACCACCTGGTTCACCCGTTCTATTTGTCCATTAGTCTGAGGTGATATGTTACACTGAAATTCAGCTGAGTCCCTAATTCTATAAACAATGTTTTCTAAAAGACCGATGTAAATTTAACATCACGGTCTGAAATTATTGTTTTTGGTAGCCCATGCAACGTAAATATGTTATGCATAAAAATATGGGCAATCTGTACAGCTCTATAAGTAGATTGCACAAGTATAAAAATGTGATGATTTACTTAATTTGTCCACCACCACCATGATGGAGTTGTTATTTTTCCTTGTCTTGGGTAAAATAGTTATGAAGTCCATAGAAATGGGTTTCCACTTCCATTTCGGAATGGGTAATGGTTGTAATAACCCCACAGGGTGTTGGTGTTCAACCTTAGCTTGTTGACACTCTAAACAACATGCCAAATACTGAGCCACATCTCTTTTCATACCTAGCGAGTAATATTATTTTCGGATTTATGAAATTCATCCAAAATCAAGTTTTTAATGTTGTTTTGATTGGGCACATACAACCTTTTCCTGTAATACAACATTCTAGTAACATCCACCACATAATCTTGTTGATTTTCTTTGTTGGTTGACTGTTGTACTTGCTGTTCTATTTGTTGATAAATGGTATCTTGCTTTGCTGCTTTTTTAATCATCTCTTCGAAGGGGCTTTTCCATTCGCTACAGGAAATTTCATATAAACATTGTAATTTCTGACTTAGAGCGTTCGCCACCCGATTCTCTTTCCCCTTCAAACGTTTGATCTTGAAATCAAAACTACTTAGGAAGTCCACCCACCATGCTTGCCTAGAATTTAAAGTGGGCTGGCTAAAATAATTGGTCAGACTATGGTGGTTTCTCAATAGTAAGAATTTCCTTCCCATGAGATAATGTCACCACACTTTCAAAGTGTGAATGACGAATCCCAACTCTAGATCATAAGTGGAATATTTATGTTCATGTTCTTTTAGTTTCCTTGACTTGTAAGCGGTTACCCTCCCTTCTTGCATCAACATGCCTCCTACACCTTCCTTACTTGTGTCACTGCACACCACATAGTCATTACTGGGATCACCTATGCTTAGAATGGGTGCGGTGGTTAGCAGATGCTTAAGCTACTCAAAACTCTGTTGGCATTCAAGAGTCCACCTAAAAGTTCTTCACTTTTTCTGTATGGAAGTGATCGGATAAGCTACTCTGGAAAAACCCTCTACAAACCATCTATAATAGCTCGCTAGGCCCATGAAGGATCTGATATCTCCCACATCGTTTGGTACCGACCATTCCATTATGGTCCTTATCTTTTTGGGGTCCACTGCGATCCCTTATTTAGTGATTATATGTCCTAAATATTGTATTTGATCCTTAAAGAAATCACAATTTCTAAACTTGGCATATAACAAATGTTCTCAGAGGGTTTGTAGTACCAATCTGAGATGTTCTCTATGCTTTCCATAGTTTGAGAATATATCAGTATATCATCAATAAAAACTAGCACAAGCCTGTCCAAATACTGATGGAATATGTTGTTCATTAAACACATAAAAGTTGCAAGCGCATTGGTTAACCCGAAGGGTAGCACCACAAACTCATAATGCCCATATCTTATTCTAAAAGCAATCTTAGCTATGTCTTCCTCCTTAATTCAGATTTAGTGATATTGTGATCACAAATCAATTTTGGAGAATATCGTTCCTCCTTTTACTTGATCAAAAAGCTTTTCAATCTAGTGTAAAGGATACTTATTCTTAATTGTCAATTTATTCAACTCACGGTAATCTACAAACATACGAAGGGTCTCGTCGTTTTTCTTAGGAAACAATATTGGAGCTCCGCAAGCAGACACACTGGGACAAATATAGTTTTTGTCTAACAGTTCTTCTAACTGCATTTTTAACTTTGTCAACTCTGGTGTGCTCATCCTATATGGTTCTCTAGATACTGGGGTCGCCCCTGGCACCAATTTGATTATCTATATCTCTTTTAGTTGGTAGCCTCGGAATCTCTTCTCGAAACACATCCGCAAATTCTTGTATCACTAGGATGTTTTCCAATGTGATTGTTTTTTCGTTTTAGTTAGCATAGCCCACTTAGATGGCATAGATCTCACATCCATTCCTAATGCATTTTTCTAACTGAGAGGCACTTATTGGCTGAACCTGTATTGGCCACTTAATCCCTTGCATTTCTTGCCTTGCTCCCAACTCATCTTTGTGATAAATAGTCTTTGTTTTGCAATTGATTATGGACCAATGCTTTTCTAACCAGTCCATACCGATTAGAACATCATATAGCCCAAGGGGAAGCACATTTAAATCGGCCATCACTAGCTGTCTTGCTATTTTTAAAGGGCAGTTATTGAATTTTTCAAGCACTCGTCTCTTGGCCCCTGTAGCCAGCTGAACTAACCAAGGGTTCTTGAATTTAATAGGTTGCAATCTACAGTGCTCTACAACCTTATGACTAATGTAACTTAATGTGGCTTCAGGATCAATTAAAACAGTTACAGTAAGGTCTGAAATTTTGCCTTCGAATTCAACCATGGTCGGCTGGTACTCCGCCTGATGATCTTCCAAGGCCACATTAATCTGTGGTAAACTTCGTCCTATATAGCCGACTGTCGATGCTTCATGAATCTGGGAAACATGTTCAATCCCTTTTCGTTGAGGACAATTTTTAACGTACTGAGGCCCACCACAACCCCAACATTGCACAGGAGGCCTTGCTGCCCATTTTCTATCTAACTTTATAGGTTTTTCACTGATTCTGGACTCATTGGTTGGCTTGGGCCTGAACAAATTTTTCTGTACATTTCTGCTGCTTTTCCCCTTACCAAAACCCTTATTACGACTACCATGATTCCGCTTATTATTTCCTGCCAACTTATTACTTCTCTTATCGTTCCATCTTTTACGTGGAATTTCTCCCTTCTGTTTACTTTGTTGGTAACAAATTCTGGCTTTCCATATTGCTTCATCCATTATCTTTGGATTTTAAAACTCAATCCTTTCCTGCATATTCAGAGGTAAACTACTAACTAACCTCTGTATTTTGGTTTTTTCCTCTCTAATATAAGGCACATAACAAAGCAATGAGGTAAAACGAGTGATAAATTCGTCCATGGTCTGCTGTCCTAATCGCAAGTCATGAAATTCTCTTGCCTTTTCATCATAAAATCTCTTGGTTAGGTATCTCTCCTTAAAGTACCTTTGAAATTTCTCCCAAGTTATGTTGTGTTCACTCACTCCTCTTACAATCTTAACTTCTTCCCACCATAGGGTAGTTTTTTCCCTATAATTGGAAGATGGCCAACCATGCCTTAAGATTGTGATCATATCCATATAGCTTGAAATATGTGTTCATATTAATCAAACATCCCTCAGTTGCTTCCTCCTACTCTCCATCAAAGTGTGACAGTTTGATTTTACGAAATTCCCCTTGCAACTCTATTCGTTGCCTCTTTGATGTCTGTTACTTAGAAGCATTGTGAGAACATTCCTCCCTTCCTTCTCACTCTTCAACTTATGTGTGGTGATTCTGCTCTTTTGACATTCTTTGTTGCTCAACACTCAGATTTGCTGGCTACTGATTCTATTTATCAGACAAGCTTTTTATAGTCCTTTCCTATTCCATAGTTAACCTTGCGTTGTCCTCCCGCAATCGGGCCATTTCATTTTTCAACTCTTGTACTGTTTCCAAAATTGCCAGATTTGTATTGCTCGCCTCCTCTCCAAGTTGCATCGATAACTTGGGGTTATTCTTAGGACCAGTTGCAGGTCCCTAACCCACCACCAACCTGTGTGACACACTATCTATTCTTCTCATGTTGTCAATCTTTTGTTTCCTGTACATAGCATAAGAAAAGTGACAGGGAAAAAAAACAAAAGGTTCGCGCATTAGCTGTTTTTTCTTTCTAAATTTTACTTGAACTGCTCAATAGAGATGGAAATAAATTGTATGTACTTTATCTATCTATCAGTTTTCAATTCCCAGAGGCCACAATTTTTCATAAACTTGGCTGTGATACCACTTTTCATGTACCTCCTACGAACACATAAAATTAATTTTAATTTTTTTACCTTGTTGATTTATTGCAAGGATTATCGTTTCGAATGTTATTACATGATACCACCTTGGGTTACAATTATATAGTTTTGGTGATTTGAAAACTTCTCGATAGTATGATGGTCATTTGCATTAAAGAGACATAGTACCACCGTCACTCTTGGATTCACCTGCACTTTCCACCTGGCTTACCATTTATTCCCTGCTCTGTCACGGTGGCGTGGCAAGGGAAAGAGTACCATCAAAATTTATACACCTCGGGCTCCTCCAGTCATCAACGGTGGGGATTTTAGCTGGCAGATCTAAGGGCTGAACATTGATCTAAGTTTTTTTTACTCATTTACTCTAGTGGTATGGTTCATTCTATTCATTTTTTCTTGGTGCTTGTTCTTGCTCCGCTTCACCTTCCACTGCGCTAAAACTGTCTGCAATACTATGTTTACGCCTCAGGGTTGAGTTCAGTTGCTAGGCTGCATAAATTTCAAGCAATTTATATGATTGGGTAAGTATTCATCACATTTCCTCTTTCTTTCGTTACTTATCCTTTCATTAGCAATACACAATTCATGATTGTAACAATTTCCTTTGTTTGTTTCCAGAATGAAAGAGGAATGGGTGCAACCAAGGAATGTTGGCTCATATTAAAGGATGGTCAAGGCTACTCAAACTGTCTACCTCCTGCGTGGACCACCGGGTAAGCATCTATGGTTCTGGGTAAGCATCTATGGTTCTCGGCATCTAAAAAAGGCGTTTATTCATATGAGCATTTGGGTTTTTCTTTTATGTCAAAAATTCTCTCGGTTTTCCTCAAGCGCTACAACGAGTCATCCTTTTGTCCGTCTGTTGGTTGAAATATCTGGCCACTGAAACCCTCTCAGGGATTCTTCTTGTAATTCTATAGGGTTTCTTCCTATTCTACTATAGGGTTTATTCGTATGCTACTATAGGGTTTCTTCCTATACAACTATAGTAGCAGATCCTCTAGAGAGGCTCAGAATTTCCTTTCCTGTGCAACTCTTTAATGGGGTTGTGTATTCCAAGAGTTTCATTTAACTCAATTACGGTCTGGGCTATCTTTGTTGATACGCAAGCTAGGACTCTGTGATGATTCTAGGGTTCGAGTATCGACCCCAAACTCGCATTCATTTCAAGTTTTTATTATTTTACTTCTTTAAGAGCATGGAAACATTTTTTTTCGGTTTAAACAAGAATTTTATAGAAGGATAAAATGCTACTTACGCTTGTTTTCATTTTCAAGCATTAACTGTCTACACTTGTCATTTCGTAGTTCTCAAATGTGCTCTTTTCTTTTCTGTTTTTCAAGCTGTAGTAATAAGAATATAGTTTACATCTTATGGTTGTATTCACTTTCTCTGAAGTGTTTATTTGATTAGTACCATAGAATCTAACCTCTCTTCCTAAATTTTCTTATTCAAGATTGCTTCTGCACAACAAATATTCCCTAGCTATTTCCCTTTGCATTAACAGAAAAGAAAGAGAACTATTTTCATCATAGAGTCCTCTGCTAACCACAGGAAATAAACCAGACCTTCAAACAGTCTTCTGCTAATCGCAGCAAATAAATCAGACCCCTACATCCCATTTCCAAACAGATCACATAAAGATTATTTAACAGATTATCTAACAGATTATCCAACAAATTATCCAAGTGATTTTCATTACTTACCTGGTCCCTTCCCAACAATAAAGACTCCTCAGAGGTTCAACTGGATTCTCTGCTATTTTCTTGTCCACCCAACCACGAGATTCATCTTTCAAGACCAGAATCTTCCCCCTATCTCTCTTGTAGAACACACTTAGTGCTTGGCTATCTAGTCATCACCAGACTTAGCCCTCTGTCCTCTTTTGCCTGTCCCTGCAGCACCAATTTTTCCTCCCCCCACTTTTTTTTCTCTGGAACCCTTTCTAGTTAGGGGAGTTAGTTAGGGTTATAGTCTCAACAACTATCTTTCCCAACTTCCTCCTTCAGAAGTTTCCAGTATTTTCAAGAAAACATTTCTTATTAAAAAAAAATAATAATACTATTAAATTTCAAACAGCTAATAATGTCATATTCAGTTCTGTCTTTTACCATAGTAAAAATCAAATATTTACATTTTCTCAGGCATCGCAGTAAGAAATTTTAATTTAGATTACCCCTTTTTTCAAAATAATTTAATATACTTTTATTTAAAATAAAAATATAATATTTATATGATTTGAGGGGTTAATTTGATCACTATTATTAAAATAAAAATAACAAAGTTTGTGTGAAATAAAAATAATATGCAATTATATATATCTTTCATTAAAATATATTACTTAAATGTTATAGTTCAATTTAAAAGAAAAAAATATTAACTAGATTATTTATATAATACAATTTTACTTAATAGCCCCAAGAGTTAGTTCACTTGGTCAAAATGAGTGCCTCGCCATTTTGGAGGTCAAGGATCAGTGGGGTCACACAGGTAGGGTCCTGGAGGTCATAGGGTCCATTCTACCCAAAGCCCTTAGGGTTAGGCCTTGCTAGTGGGTTGCGGGGCTAGATTACTGTTGGGGTCGATCAACCCAAATATTTCTGTGGATGTAGCAACCACCCCTTGACCAAGGTGTGCTTGAACCACACCCAAAAAAAAATACAATTTTACTTTATAGTTTTTTTTTACTATAACTATTTTTTTAATAGAATTCTACTATAATTATTTATTAAAAAATAGAAATTAAAGAAAAATGAAGTAAATTGGTTTTATTTAATTTTTGTATTTCATCAAACCCTAGATTATAAAAATAAATTAAATGCTCATAGTTTTTTTAATATTAATGAAGTGATTGCTTTTCCAAATTTTTGTTTATTAATATCAGTTTCAGAATTTTTTTAACTAAAACTAATAATATATATATATACTTAATATTTAAAATAATTATAAATGGTTAATTATTAAATTTTTGTATGAGAAATAAACCACATTTTATAAGATATAACATTAATTATGACATATGATATAACATTAATATTAAAACAACATTACTTATACCTTCTAAAAGATATATTATGATTGTTTATTTCAATTCTCCGAGATATGATTATATATTTCATGACATGGGATATAACATTTGATTGATTGGTGAATGTCTATTATTTTATCTATTAAGATCTTTAAACTTATATATTATAGTTTTTTCAATTATATATATTAATTAATTAATTTGTTCATAAATTTATTGTGTTATACTATTAATAGTTCATTGACTAGAGAATGAATAGTTTAATGTATTTTTTAATTAATAAATAAGAAAAATTGAAATATACAAAACCAACTTACATGGTGCTTAATGTTTTCCATCCTCCTATCCTTATCTACAATCACACTATTCATTGTTACTCAATTTAATGGCTTAATTGCTGTCATCCAAATAAAAGCAAATGAGCTTACCACATTTAATATTTAAGTTAGAATAGCATCCCATGCATGCATGATGAAAGGTGAGAATTAAGGCTTGAATTCATATTTAAGATTTAAAATTTTGTAATAATTCCAATACCAATGGTGTTAAGGACCATTTTTATTTTTTTCATATTTTATACACTAGCTTTATTCTTTCCATTAGAGAGGGATCAATGTTGGGTCATTATCTAACATGAATTGGATCCAAATTTGATATTTAGATTAGAAATTTTTAGAGGGTATCTATTTTTAAATGTTGAGTGAAGAATTTTCTTAAAATCATGGTTTGTATTATTGTAATGAGATTTATAAATCTATTAAGACAACCTACCCTTGAGTAACATGCCTAGGACTTCTTTTACATAGTTGGTGCAAGCCCAAACCTCATATTAAATTCCCTTTGGAAGTCTTTCAATATGAAGGCAACATTCAAGGCTATTCAACTACCTCAGAGGCAAAATTCCCTTGTCATTCTAGATATAAGCTTTCTTCCCAGATACTTGTTATGACTACGTCATCATAGGTATCAATTGATTACAATTTTCCTCTAAGTCCTATATTCGTAGCAAGGTTTTCCCAACTAAACACCAAAAAATATAGCTCGCATTTGTAGCTTGGTTAATCATGTTTGTGCCTGATTTTGTCAGCCATAAAATGGATGTAGCAATCTATCATTACTCTTCTATCAAATAGAATGTTTTTTTCCACATACTTTCATTCATATTCTCCCCAAACCAATTCATTTCATACAATGCTTGTTGCACACAAGTTGACACTACTTGGCCCCTGTGAAAATGATATTTGAGAGGTTAAATCAATAATTTTGTGGGCTAGTAAAACAATTTCAAAGTGGGTACTTGTAGATACCTCATAATTCATTTTGAACTGCCTCAATAACTAAAGTATTTCATATTTAGAAAAAATGTATTTTTAATTTTAGCTCAACAAAAGAATTTTATCAAAATGTAATTTCAACAAGAAATTATTTCCACCATTCCCACTCATGGCATCATAAAAAATGTATGTTCTACACCCATTCATTTAATTGTTGGAATTTTTTCATTGGAAGTAAAAATATAATTATATCCTTAAAATCTTTAACAAGATATTCATGCCATTACCTATTAGGAATATATGTCATGGTTATATTTATATATCAAGGATAAAAAACAATGTGTTACACCACGCTTTTACTATAGTTATCCTTTTCATATGTAAAAGTTGTAAAGTATTCGATCCATGTGATGTAATGACTACACGACTACTAGTTTTTGGTAGGTTTTAGAGATCACCATGTAATACTTGATGGAAAGAATGAAAATCTAATTCATAGGAGAAATTCCTTTCTGATGTTTTTTATTTTTTTATTGTTCCTTTTCATCTATTATGTGATCGATGCAATGTTTATTTTATTTTTTTCTATTTCTCTAATTATTTTTCTCAAGAATTTACAGTAGTAAATCAACTATTAGAAAGAAGGAAGTCCACAAAACATCTAAATGCATTAGGTTTAGAATCTCCATAGAATCCTCTCTTATAACACGACTTTAGTTTCTATATACAAACGAATACTCTCTAGCTGGTTTTGAGAGTTCGAAGCTCTTGTTAAAAATTAGATATGGAAGAATATCAAAGTCTTGAGATCATATAATGGGGGTGAGTATACCTCTAAGGATTTTGAGGGTTTCCATAATAAGTAAGGACTTAAGAGGAAGTTAAATGTTCCATATACTACACAAAAGGGAGTTACAAAGGGAAATAATTAATCCATCCGAAGTGATACTAAGACCATGATTCATTATCAAAACTTGACAATGTTTCTTTATGTTACATAATAATGTACATCCATAACTAATGTCATAATAGGATCTTGGAGGATAAGACATTGAAGGAGGAATTTACTAATGTGAAGTTAGAGGTGAAACATTTCTACATATTTTGTTTTCCTTTATATATCATGTAACAATAGAAAAGAGGATCAAGTTGGGACTATCCAATTGTAAGGGTTTATTTGTAGGTTACAATAACATTTAAATTCCTGCAAGGTTTATATTCCAAAGCAAAGAAAACTAGTAGTAAGTAGTGATGTAAAGTTTAAATATGGATTTGCATTTATAAATTCCCATAAACCTAACTAAGTGAAATAGGATGATGATTATTAAGATATAAAGGTTAATTCAAGGTCAATAGTGCTTTTGTCTTAAGTACAAAAACATTCAGGAAGAGAGAAGGAGATAGACCCTTCAACTTTTTTGTAGGAAACCTCAATGGTTCACTCATACATTAAGGGATACATAGGAGTGTGTTGAGGATACTCACATTACATTAATAGAGTGAAAGCATCTCAAGAAGTTTCCATACTACTTGGAATTGGAAATAAACATCATATATTTTGAGTCTTCTAGCTTTCAAAAGGAGGTAGACAAGGATATATAGCAAGATGCCATGGTGGAGGAGTAATCCTCCATCATGAAGAATGAGGTTTGGAACATAGTGTTATGACTAAAATGGAAGTCAATAGTGATTTCTAGGTGATTTTACAACATGAATCTTTTATGCGATTGTAACATTGAAAAGTTCATAATGAGGTTCATGACATGAGGGTTCGCGTAGAAAGGAGTAGACTAAAATAAGAGATTTATTCAAGTCACGAAATGCACTTATATTAGAGAATTTATGTCCTTTCTTTCATTTTTGGGATGGATGATACATCAAATAGATGTGAAGACAACCTTCCTTAATATGATCGTTGAGGAAGAAGTTACATAGAGTAAACATAGGGATTTGAGGTAAATGGGAATGATCCCTATATTTTTAAGATTAAGAAACTCTTGTATGGGAAATAGAAGGGACCAAGAGAATGATATTTCAAGATAGAAGGATATCTTCTATATATCATATTCATTAGATAAGAAATAAATTATAACCTATATTATCTCTTTTTGGGATTAGTTTTCTCATTTTGGTGTTGTATATTGTTGACTTGTTTCTTACATGTCCAAATAAGCTCATTGCAAGGTGTTGAGGGATTTTATCCCCTAGGGCTTTTGGGTGGAACCCTAGCAGACTCAAAGTTGTCTAAACAAAGAAACATGCACACACACAGCCATTATGCTAACAAAAGCTAATTCTAAAGTAAGAA
>APFE031445772.1:780-44993 GCA_000404065.3 Pinus taeda
GAGTCCAATGGTTACAATCCTTGGGTACAATAGCTTTTAATTTTCAAGAACTTTTCATGAAATTTTCTGCAGAAGGAAAGGAAGTTGAATTAAGGGGTATTGCAGGGAAACCGGGAAAGATAATCAGTGCTAATGGCATGACAAAGATTCCAAAAAAGGAACAACGAAGTGTAATTGCACAATTTTGTTCACTAGATGTTTCCACATCGAAATCATCTATTTCTCCAAATCTCCAAAAAGTCTTGGACAATCATTCCAAGGTATTTGAGACTCCCAAAGGTATCCCACCTATTTGTGATCATGATCACGCTATTCATTTGATTCTAGGAAGTGTTCCTCCAGACATTAGGCCATACAGATATCCCTATGCCCAAAAGAGTGAAATTGAATGTATGGTTGCAGAAATGCAAGAGGCCGGTATAATTCAACCTAGTCAAAGTTTTTTCTCTGCTCCAGTAGTATTGGTGCACAAGAAGGATGGATCATGGCGCATGTGTCCAGATTATAAGAAGATCAACAAGCTCACTATTAAAGATAAGTTTCCCATTTCTGTCATTAATGAATTATTGGATGAATTGAATGGATCAATTTACTTCACCAAGTTGGATCTTCATTCAGGATATTATCAAATGAGAATGAAGACTGAAGACATTCCGAAAACGACAATTAGAATTCATGAGGGTCATTACGAATTTTTAGTCATGCCTTTTGGCCTTACCAATGCACCTTCTACATTTCAAGGTTTCATGAATTCCATTTCAAACCCTTCCTTAGAAAATTTGTGTTAGTATTTTTTGATGATATACTAATCTACAGCAAGTCTTGGAAGGATCATGTTGAACATGTTCACAGGGTGCTACAACTATTGGAGGAGAAACAATTATATGCAAAAAGATCCAAATGTTTCTTTGGAGTACAAGAGGTGGAATATCTGTGTCATATTGTATCTCATAAAGGATTTAAGGTAGACCCTAGCAAAATTAAAGCCATTAAGGAATGGAAAATCCCCACATCCATAAAGCATATACAAGGATTTCTCAGGTTGACAGGGTATTATCGCAAGTTTGTTAAGAATTATCAGAGAATAGTAGCATCTCTAACAACATTATTGAAGAAAGATGCATTCTCATGGACTCCAGAAGCAACAAAGGCCTTTGAACATCTTAGAGAGGCAATGTGCCAAGCACTGGTCTTAGCTACACCAGACTTCACAAAAACCTTTATTGTGGAATCTGATAACTCAAGAAATGGAATTGGTGCTATTTTAATGCAAGAAGAAAGACCCATTGCTTTCGAAAGTCGTCCAGTGAAAGGAAAGTATTTACATAAAGCTATTTATGAGAAGGAAATGCTGGCAATACTACATGCACCTAAGAAATGGTGACCCTACCGAATGGGAAGACACTTCAAGGTAAAAACAAATCATGATAGTCTTAAATACTTTTTAGAACAAATATTATCTTCATAAGAGCAGCAAAAATGGGTCACAAAGATGTTGGGCTATGAATTTGAAATCATGTACAAAAAAGGGAAGCAAAATGTTGTGGCAGATGCACTCTCAAGAAAGGATAAGGATGTGGAAGCATTTCTTTGCGCCATTTCTATTATCCAACCAGATTGGATAAATGAAGCAAGGGATGAATGGAAGAATGACGAGGAAGTGTGGGCACTCATTCAAAAGATGCAATAAGATCCCAGTACATCTAATACATTTAGCTGGAAAAATGATTCGTTATGGAACAAGGATCAGTTATACCTATGTAAGAATTCCCAACTCAAACAAAAGATTCTTAGGGGATTGCACACCTCTCCCTTAGGAGGGCACTCAGGATTTCTAAAAACCTACCATAGGGTTAAGAAGGATTTTTTTTGGGATGGACTTAAATCGCATATTCAAAGGTTTGTGTCGGAATTTTTGGTTTTCCAACAAAATAAAGTTGAAACAATTAAGAACCGAAGACTATTACAACCTTTATCAATTCCAAGCCAACGTTGGGAGGAGGTTTCAATCGATGTTACCACAAGTTTACACAAGTCTGAAGGAAAGAATGTTATCATGGTGGTAGTTGATAGACTTATCAAGTATGCACACTTTTGTGCATTATCTCATCCATTTAAAGCGAGTATAGTTTCTACTACATTTATGGAAACAATTCAAAAGCTACATGGAAACCCAAAGACTATTGTAAGTGACAAAGATCCCATTTTCACTGGAAATTTTTGGACATAATTATTTTCTTGTATTGGTACTCAGTTAGCTCATAGCTCATCTTATCATCCTCAATTTGATGGGAAAACTAAGATAGTAAACAAATATTTGGAAGGATATCTTCGTTGCTTCGTATCTGATAAACAAACACAATGGGTCAAATGGTTGCTTTTGGCTGAATGGTGGTATAACACTTCCTTCCATACTGCAACAAAAATGACCCCATTTATGGCACTTTATGGATATCATCCACCACCCATCAAATCATATTTAAGAGAAAATTCTAAGATTCAAGTAGTGGAAGATCACATCGAGCATCAACAACAAGTTCTCTAACTCTTAAAGGATAACCTCACCTTGGCACAGAATAGAATGAAATAGCAGACATATCAACATCGCAATGAAATAAGTTTTGAAGTAGGTGATTGGGTATTCCTACGGCTACAACCATATAAAAAAATGTCCCTCAAGCAAGTTAAGAAGGATAATAAATTATCACCAAAGTATTATGGTCTGTATAAGGTGTTGCAAAAGATAGGTACTATGGCATACAAATTGGAGCTTCCTGCAACTTCCTGAGTGCACCTAGTTTTCCATGTTTCATGCTTAACGAAGGTTATAGGTGACAAGATTCCAGTTCAAACAATATTGCCAGAACTTGATTAGGAAGGAAAAATCATATTGGAACCTGAAGAAGTCAAAGAAACAAGATCTCGATAGCTATGAAATTGATCAATTTCAGAGTATCTCATTAAGTGGAAGAACTTACCCATTGAATATTCCACATAGGAGGATGAGAATATTATATAGAAACATCTAGAACTACTCAAGCGTTGAGGAAAACACTTTTTTGAAGGAGAGGGGCATGTTAGGTCCGTATAATAATAGTGATTCCCCCATTACTATTGTCATTGTATCCCTTATTGTTATTATTGTGCCCCATAGAATCCCACTATTATTATTTTTGTGCCTTTATATTGTTATTGTTAGGTCACCTTGGTTATATTGTGACCCCTTAGACTCCTATATATAGAAAGGAGGTTTTGTCATTTGCATCATGCAAAAATTGTTCATTTGTGTAATGTAAAGGAGGTTTCCCCCTCAAAGAGGCTGAATTCTAAGGTGTTGATCTATCCTTTCTATCTTTTTGTGAGCTGGTTTCATAAGACTGGAGGAAAGGTAGAGCCTTTACCGCTAGGAATGTGCAGATCTTGCTAGGAGACATAGGATCATGGCTGAGACAACCCAGATCTGCCCATTGGAAACTTGAAAACACAAAGGAGTGAATTTGTGTGTGAAGCTAGTGTAGATCTAAGTGAAAAAAACATGCATGTGATTCAAGCGAGTGCAAAATTAAGTTAAACGACAACCAAGAAGCTCATGAAGCGAGTCACCGAAACGACGACTATGAGTGAAAAAACAGTGTTATGCATGTGACACTAAGGAAAGGTAATGAAAAATTGAAACAAAACTTCTACAAGATAAAATACATTAAAATGCCAGTGTTCATTTAATAAACCAATGAAACAACCCTCATACAACCAAAATCTAAAAAGCGACAGAAAAAAGGCAAAAGGCATGAAAAGCAAAACTTACCTAGAAAAGTTGTGTTGAATGTGCCAAAGGTTTCTAGATGCCTCAAGAATGCCAAAGATCCAAGATCAAGTGTGAAGAATGAGCTCTGAGGCATCGTTTAAATAGATTTGGTGAAATTAGGGTTTATGACGTGTATGCCACAAATCTAGGAAAAAGAAACACTTGGCGAGGAGTTTCTAAAAATATCTTTGCATGTAACTCCTACTGCTAAAAATCGATCCCTAAAATCTAGGTTTCTTTTTTTCTTTTCGCTTTTTTATTTTTTGGGAAAATTTGCCCGACATGCAAAGAAGAATTACACAATTCTAGAGGGAATTAGGCAGCCTGTTGGCACATGCAACGGACAACAACTGGGGAAAAATTTTGCATTGTTTCTAGACTAAGAGACCTTGGCTGACTCGCCAAATCTGTGCAATTTTCTAGAGCAATGATACTGGGCTACTCTGCGCATTTCTAGAGAGCAGTGCAGTTGGCCAGTTTTGCGCAATTCCAGGGAACAATGCAGTTGGTCTAGGTTTCTCGGCACATTTCTGGAGAATAGTGCAGCTGGGCCAATGTTGCGCATTTCTGGATGGCAGTGCAGTTGGATGGAACTATTCATTTCTGGAGATCAATGTCAGTTGGCCTACTCTGCGCAATTTTTGAGTGCAGGACAACTGTTGGGCTACTCTACGCAATTCCTGAGGGGAAGATAAGTTGTCCTCCAATTTTGTGCAGTTTTTCCCAACAATTGATTGACGGATGTGAACCAAGTGCTGGGTGTGCTTGTGGTTGACCGATGGGACAAGTGAGCTGAACACAATCTACTAAATGACAGATGAAATCGAATAAGAACAAGTACCTAATCAGTGCATGATAGCTGCGATGATTTCGAGGAGGGAGGCCCCAAAATGAAGCGAAGGGAAAATTTTGGAGGGTCGTTGTAGATACTACAATATTGGTGGCAACTGGTAGAACTCTAGTTGTCTATATGGACCTTGTTCATGAAAGGTGAATCTAACTCCTCTGGAAGTATTGTTCGATTCTTCAATTGTCGTGGCTTCAACACTAAACTTGAGTTAAAGGTATAGTCCCTTACCATTCTCTTGATCGGTCAACACACATTCCAAGCCAAGTCAAGTCAGTTGTTTCGATTGGGGATGAGGGGTATATTGGTACACAAGTAATAAATATGTCAGAGTCTTAGTTTCATCTCTGGTGTTGCTTCACTGCTAGTAGGCCTCGACAGTACCCCAATGGAGTCACGCAGGAGCACAAGCATCACTCCACTTCCAGAGAGCCTGGTTAGTACCTAGTCAGAGTTACTGTTATGAAACCAGCTCAAGAAAAGATAGAAAAGATAGATCAACGCCTTAGAATTCAGCCTCTTCGAGGGGGCAACCTCCTTTACATTACATAAATAAACAATTCTTGGATGATACAAGAAAAGACCTCCTTTCTATATATAGGAGTCTAAGGGCTCATAACGTAATCAGAGCCGACATAACAATAATAATGTAAGGGCACAATAATAACAATAGTGGGCTTCTATGGGGCACAATAGTAACAATATGGGCACTACGTGGGTACATCAATATAATAACTAGTTTGTACTAATAACAATAAGGGGTTACACTAGTAGTATAGGGGCCTAACATGCCCCTCTCCTTCAAAAAGCGGTGTCCTCAACGCTTGAGTAGTTCTTGATGCTTCTGTATAAAATCCTTGTCCTCCCATGTGGAATATTCAGCTAGTAAGTCCTTCCACCTTATGAGATACTCTGAAATTGATCGATTTCGTAGCTGTCGGGTTCTTGTTTCTGTGACTGCTCCAGGTTCCAATATGATTTTTCCTTCCTCTTCAATTTTTGGCAATATTGTTTGAATTGGGATCTTTTGAAACTTTTGAATAAGTGGCCATACTTCTTTGTCCTTCTTCCATTCATCCATTGCTTCACTTATCCAATTTGGTTGGATAATAGAAATAGCACAAAACAATGTTTCCACATCCTCATCCTTGAAGAGTCTTCCCATTCGGTAAGGTCGCCATTTTTTAAGTGCATGTAGTATTGCCAACATTTCCTTCTCATAAATAGCTTTCTTGAGATGTAGCGGTAAAAATACCCAATCACCTACATCAAAACATTTTCACTACGATGTTGATCTACCTGTTGTTTCATTTGATTTTGCACCAAAGTGGCGTTATCCTTTAAAAGTTGGAGAACTTGTTGTTGATGCTCGATGTGATATTTCACTACTTGAACCTTTTTCTTCTTGACATCTCCTTCTATATTTAGAGTTTTAGGAGTGGTAATTTCTTCCAATCCTTTACAAGATATTGTCAGATTCATTTTTGATGCTCGATGTGATATTTCACTACTTGAACCTTTTTCTTCTTGACATCTCCTTCTATATTTAGAGTTTTAGGAGTGGTAATTTCTTCCAATCCTTTACAAGATATTGTCAGATTCATTTCTTGATGCTCGATGTGATCTTTCACTTCTTGAACATTTTTCTTCTTGATATGTCCTTCTATCTCGATAGTTTGAGGAGTGGTAATTCCTGCCAATGCTTTACAAGATATGGTCTGATTCATTTCTTCTATCTATGGGGTTGGATCCTGGTGTATATCCTCTTCTTTTGATGTTTCTTGATCCTTTTCTTCCTTCTCTTCATACTCTATGTAAAATAATTTCTTCTCAACACACTTATGACCTTTAGTGCATTTGCTATCACAATTGTAACAAAGCCCTTTTTCTCTTTTTTCTTCCAATTGTTGTGGTGTAACGCTTGTAGGTTGTGGAGGCTAGGAGAAACAACACTTCCATCCTTATAGTTTTGAGGGGTAGACTTCCTTGTTGCCATAATTTTACTTTCCACTATGTAACAAAGCCCTTTACTCTTTCCACTTGTTGTGGTGTTGCTCTAAACAAGGTGTTGCTCTTTGTATCCTCTTAATGTGATATCATTTCCTCTGTGAAAATTGACCACGTAACAAGTTGTTTACGAGAACAAAGCCCTTTATACCATAAAAATTGATCCAGTTCTAAATATGAAGATGCAATACATACCTTTTGTAATAGTGGTACACGATGTAGATCAAAATATGCTCCATCTGACGTATCCAATTTACCGGATCCTTGCCATCAAACTTCCTCATCTTGCTTTTTCTTGATTTTAGAAGCTCAATCTTGAAATGACTGTAACTCTGTACTTTCAAATCTTTAAGTTCTAAAACTACGATCTGTAGTAGTCCTCTGTATCCTCTTTCCAATGCCACTAGTTTGACCCCAATTGGATTCTCCAATGAAGAGTTATGCCAAATCTCCCACAATGACCTGATTATAGACTAATTCAGTAGAGCGAACTTGTACGATGTGCCATGTGTCCTTGTTTTGACCTTTGGCTCTGAAAAATATATACAAGAAACTATAGTCCATCTTCTTTCTGTACCTTCTTACGAAATTTCAATCTGATGCTCAGAGAGAAAGTTAGGACGATTTTCCACAGGTCGCCTGTTTTGAATGTAATTCAAGATTTTGCAAAAGGACCAACTTCCTCAGATCATATCTCCGAAAATATAGCACAAAAAGCTTTGAAATTCGGACCTGAGATTCAGCGCCATGTCTTCTCAAATGGGTTGTTTTTTTAGCTTCTAAAACATCATAGAAAAAAGTTATAGCAAAAATGCCACGATGACCTGTTTGGAGCAGCGAAACCCTAGAATCCAAAGCTCTGATACCAAATGTTATGTAACCAGCTCAAGAAAAAGATAGAAAAGATAGATCCACGCCTTAGAATTTAGCCTCTTCGAGGGGGAAACCTCCTTTACATTACATAAATGAACAATTATTGGATGATTCAAATGATAAAACCTCCTTTCTATATATAGGAGTCTAAGGAATCACAATATAACCCAGCTGACCTAACAATAATAACATAAAGCCACAAAAATAACAATAGAGGGATTCTATGGGGCACAGTAATAACAATATGGGGACAATAGGGGCACAACAATATTAATAAGGGGTATAACTAAAATAGTAATGGGGTAATCACTAGTATTATAGGGACACCTGCTATACCTAGAGACATGGCAACACTCGTGGCAAGCAATCTATTAGTCAAAAACCAAAACGAACTTGAGAACTGACTTGCAACATACCTATGTGACTGATCATGAAGGTCGCGTAACTTCCGCCAGGAGACTAACTACCAAAACTGCGGAAGGCATAGTTCGGGTAGTCATGAGGCTGACTGAGTACTGGAACTGTGCATTGCACAATCTAGCCTTGCCTGCTGAGGACTGGAACTACGCAATGTGCAATTTCTATCAGTAGTGACATGGATTCAGCAAACTACATCACGTATTTTTTGGGGCCAACAAGACACTGCCTCCAAGAATTGCACAATGAAAGCCTGGTGGTCAATGCCTAGCTAGATTTATGCAATTTCTAGAGGGAAGGTAGAGCCTTCTCTTCTGGAAATGTGCAGTGCTAGCCAGGCAAGGAACGGTTCAGGCCAAGGTAGCCCAGTCTGCTCGATGGGTGACTGAAAACATGAGAAGTGTGAATGCATGATCAGATGAGTGAAAACAAGAGTGAATGATCAAACATGCAAATAGCAAGTGCAAGATTCAGAAAACGGGAAAGCATGCATGTGTGTGAAGCAAGTCACCACAACGGCGACCATCCATGTAAAACAGTGTCATGCATGTGACAATAGTGAGATGTTAACGGAAACTGAAACAGTGCTAGCATAAGCTATTATGTATCAAAATGACAACAAGCACTCACTGAAATCAAGCAGAAAGCATTCATATGAAGCGAAACACAAGAAGTGCTAGAAACGCAACACAAAATATGGAAGGCGGGCATGCCCCAAAACAGCTGAGCTGAATGTGCCGACTACTCCTAGATGTAATGTGGGATGTCAGAGTTGCAAGGTGGATGTGAGGAATGAGCTCTACAGCATCCAGTTCATCAGTTTTGATAAAATCTAAGATGTGAAGTGCATGCCACAAATCCAGGAAGAGTGACACTTGGTGGGAGGTTTCTGAAATGATCTTTGCATGCAACCTCTAGCTGCTAAAGTAGATCCCTCAATCAAGGGATGCCTTTGCATGTTTCCTTTGGAGAATTAGTCTATGCATGCAAATCAGTTTGGCTCGGTCTCGGAGGGAACCAATCAACTCAATGGCACATGCAACAGTCTACCCAGCTGGGGGGAAAAAATGTGCATTTCTGGGAGGGAGTTGGGCTGGCTTCCCAGAGGGATTGTGCAATTTCTGGGCAAAGCAGCTGACTGCTGCCTAGAATTGTGTAATTTCTAGGCTGAGCAGTCCTGCTGGGAGGAATTACACAATTTTTCCAGTGAACAGTGATAGGAAGATTTGTGCAATTCTGGAGCCCAATAGGCTGCCAGATAGAATTACGCAATTTGATGGACATGCTATCATTCTATAAGAAAATCACTGAAGATTGTGTAATTTCTACGCTGAGCAGTCTTGCTGGGAGGAATTACACAATTTTTCCAGTGAACATTGATAGGAAGATTTGTGCAATTCTGGAGCCCAACAGGCTACCAGACAGAATTACGCAATTTGATGGACATGCTATCATTCTATAAGAAAATCACTGAAGATTGTGTACTTGACAAGGCAAGACATGCTGCTATGAAAGGTTAGTAAGGAGGCTCCAAAACGAAGCTAAGGAAAAATATTGGAGGGTGGTTGTAGCTACTACAATAAGTCCCTATCCAAGTGTTCCAAGGCTCCTGGAATTAGTAACTCAACCCATAGCCTCTGTGGAACCCAAGTTGTTACAAGTCTTCAAAATGTTTTTCCTAACCCACATGTTCTAGGGACTAGTAACTCATGCCTCAACTTATAGGGAGCCTAAGCTATTTTAGGGTTCCATAGAATTTATTCCAACCCATATCCATAGGAAACCTGAGAACTAATTAGAAAATAAATGGGGAACCCACTACACCATGGATAGCTAAGAAATGTCAAGATAAGGCTAAAACCACTCTCAATCTAGAAAAATCTCCATGTTAATGACAAAATATAACTAAGGAACCACATGAATATGCCATGCATCCAAAACCGAACAAGGAATTCACACATTTAACATGTTATCTATAAATTCTCTTTGTTGTAGTTGTTGATCCAACCTTCTCTTCCACTTCCATGCTTTTTCCAAATCCAAGTGAATTCTAGAATGATCCAAGGATGCTCCAAGAATGCTCTAAGTGTGCAAGAATATGAGAGAATGAAAAAGAGATCAACCCCAAAATGTAAAAAGGATGTAATGACTAAAAGTTGTGAATTGATTCTCTAATGTCTTTTTATCATTGATGTCCCATTTTTCTTCCATTTCCTTCATTTTTCCTCTAGTTACCCTTGCATGAAAATTTGTGTCTCTTCACCTTCCTTTTCCCATATTTTCCTTTATTTTCATAATTAAATTCCATTTATTTCCTCTTTGTCTTTACCAATGCCTTTGCCAATTTCAATAACCATTATTAATCCATAAGTGATGCCCACTAAAATGTTTTCCCACCATTCAACTTGGAATACATGTCCCATGACCTTGGTCTTATTTTATTTACATGGAAAATCAACCAGGGGTTGTTACAAGGATGAGACAATACTTCCGAGAAAGCTAGACAGTACCCATAAAGTTGGACCTAGATAAAAAAATCTAGGGTTATTCCAGTGAATCACCAAGTGTTGTCGTTGTTAGAACCCCCTCCAAAATTTTGCCTATATTCTAATTTTGGATCATCCTTTTTATCTTTTGAACTGTCATCTTGGGTTACTTAAGTCATCATTAGTCTTATTCTTATGTGTATCAAGTCATATTCTAGTGATCTCAAGTGTCGAAACTTCTTGATCCTACATGCCTAACCTGTAGCCTTCACTTGCACACTACAAGTTGATAGTCATTGTTTTCCAGTCACAATGACACACTCCTTGATGGCAATTATTGCATATGCCTTGACAACCAGAACTGCATATTCCCTTCCCCTAGTTGACTACAAAGTCCCTTGTGCTAGTGAACTACGCAGTTCCTGGAGACAAGTAATGTGCACTCTTTCTAAACAGGCGATGCACACTCCTTATGGATAGCTATTGCGCACCACTTGTCAACAATGTGGCACACTTTCCAAAGTTGACCTAGTCACAAGTGGTGCAACTAACTAAATCTAGCTCGTATATTTTCGACATGTGTGCACAAACCCTAACCCTAGATCTATGAGTGCTCACCTATATAAGAAATTATCCTAAAGCTAATTCTCACACTCATCTTTGGTGCTATTTGCATTCCTTGAGAAACTTTTGGTTGCATGTGCACTGCTATTTGGGTATGTTTCATAATTGTCGCTTTTTACTGCTTTGATAATCAATTTTGTCTTTTATGCTTTTGTAAGTGTTGTTTTACCCGACTTTTTGCATCACAAATGTTGTTTTTTGATATATTTATCTATTGCATGTGGCATTCCTCCCTTGCATGTTTCTTTTCTAGTGTTGTTTAATATTCCAAGTCCTTTCACATTATAGTAATCATTATAGATATATCTATCTATCTATGTTACCTTATTTAATTCCTCATTGCCTGATGTTGATTCTACTTAGCTAAATTTCGACTAGATCTGACTCCTCATCACTAGAGATGTGCATTGCTTAGGCCTTGTTTTTTGCTAATTTGACATGCACATCTCCAAAGACCTCCCTCTCCACAACTACACATTGTGTAATTCTATTCCATAATGGTTTCTCCCTTCCTCATTGTTATTGTGATCTATGTAATCCTTGGCCTTAATTGTGCACTGCGCACTTCCATCTAGAAATTAGTCACTCCTTCCCATTATGGAATTAAACTGTGTAGTCATGGAGCCCTGTCTCTCAGAAAATGTGCATTATGCATCCATAAGCCTAAAGTCTCCAATCTTGTCTCTGCAAATCAACCATGCGCAGTCTCTCCTCTCAGTCGTTGCACACTACACACTTCTAGTGACTAATCAGGTCACACTTGCCTCAACATTGCCTCTTGTGCTCAAGTCTTGTGCAACCTTTCCTCCTAGTGACTACCATATGAGTTTGAAAGCATGATAAATTAGGTGATTATATGAGGAGCTAAATTTCTATTTCCATGAGTTCATTTTCATTTGTATGTGTTGCTAATCAGGAGCTTATCAGTCTCACATCTTCTACACACTTAATTTCTCCCATTACAAGACAAGCACCAGCTCAGGAGGCTATAGAAAGTAGTACTGAAGGTCCTAGATAGAGTTCAAAATCATGGTCACCTATCTTGGAAGACACGAGATGCTTTATGGATAAGTCCACCATTATATCATGGTTTACCATCAAATATGCTTTTAACAAGAAAGAGTTCCTAGAGGAACTGGAAGGTAGGTACATTTACATCAAAGTGAAGAGATCTATATTCCATACAGTTTTCTGCATATAACCAATGTTACCATATGGAAAAGCAATCAGATTGATATTGCAAGGTCTATACACCAACAACCTAGTTCTTAGAAGTGTAAGAAGGAAGGAGCTCGCATCCTACCAACCACATCATCTTCATTTTGACTGCAAGTTGTCGAAGCCAAAATTTTATCTCAAGTCTAAGTATTATGTAGATTGGCCTATTTGAATACTAGGGTTGTGAATAGATCTTGGTTATAAGAAGTGTCCAAGTTTCACTAGAAGCTAGAGGGGATCTACAAGATAAAATCATTAACGAAGGCTTACCAGTACCTCATGGAAATGTGTTATAGGTTGTATGGATGGGAAAGCACCAAGTTTTTTTATGAAGGTTGGATCTTCATGCTTTACCCGATAGTTATAGAAGGAAGATCTTCTATTGGGAAAATATATTTTCCCAACAGCTGCATATTAATATATCAAAGGCGAAGAAAGATGCATAAAGAAGGAAAACTTGGTTCTTCATGTCTGCATACCTACTTGATGGAATATGCACAAGAAATAACTGTCCAGGTCTACAATGGAATTGGTATCAACAGTCTCTCTTTGTCAACATATATTGCATGCTAATCCCAAAATTCAATTACGAAGGAGTTCACAAAAAATTGGTTGAGAAATTCTTTTTTGTGCTATATCAGATGATTTTTGGAGAAGAGGCACCCTTCATGATAGATCAAACTAAAGAAGAAGTTAGTGAATTTTCATATTAGTTATCTTCTCCTCAAGGAACCTACATCAATGTCTTCGGTTCCAAAAAATTACCACATCTCTTACCGAAGTACACGATTGAAAAGGTGGTCGTATAAGAGATCGGGTATCGACTTTGCTAAGGGCTATAACAACTTATTGCAGAAGAAGAAGAAGGCCCCTTAGGCTCTCCTTCCCTTGAAATTGGGGTCTTATGAGTTGAAGAGCCTAAAGGAAACAAAAGAAGAAGTTGAAAACTTTACTTGCCTCAAGTTTGGTGAAATACGTTTCCACAGATATCACCCCAAAGGAGTTTGTATAAAACATTGTGTGAAGCTACATTTTCCACGGCCTTATGCTTCTATCTCTCTAGAGGATGATGAGAAGATGAAGAATTGGTATAATGCCTCCAGAGAAACAAGTCCATGTGATGAGGTGGGCCCTTCTAACACATCTCATATACTAGATATTGTACAAGGAGGGAACCAACAGGAAGTGCCTACTCAATATAGTGTTATGAAGTCAAAGAGGAATATTTTGAATGATACAGAAGAAGAGAGGAGCAGAAATTTTAATGTAGATCTGAATACCAAAGGTGTGATTTAAGTATAGAGGCAGAGAATTTTTTTTGAAGAAGCTTGGAGGAAGTAGTAAGAAGAGGAGTAGAAATGGGAAGCAAAGAAGAAATAGGAAGAGGAACACAAGCAAGAGGAAGAAAGGAAAAAAAAGGAAGAATAGATTAGGAAGAAGAAAGAAGACATGAAAATAATAAAGGAAGAGTTGAAAAAGAATAAAGAAGAAGAAACTAGAAATAAAAAAGAGGAATAAGCCTTGAAAAAGCAAGGGGAAGAAGAAGAAAATAAAAAGTTGTTAGATGAAGAAGAAATAAGGAGACAGGAAGAGGATATGCAAGCCCAACAGGTAAAGGATGAATAGGAGGAGGATGTTGAAGAAGAATATATTATTATTAGAAATGTATTTTGGAATAATCACATCTTGGTTATTAGAAATGTGTCCAAGAAGAATATATTATGTCAATTACAGAATATATCATCTATCAACCCCCACCTCCTCTTAATTGTGGCCATGTCTAATTCAGCGAAATGGGACCAGTTCCTCCACTAGATGAAAGGGTCATGGAAATTTCAAACTTTTCCTTTGATTAGCTCAAGAGAAGAATAGTGTAGAAGAGAAGAAGTTATTTTCTGAATAACCCTTATCACCCTATCAATATCAACACAAAAATGGTGATTGTGTTGAATACTATGAAGTATCCAAGAGAAGTTGCAGCAGCAAATGCAGCCTTTGCTGAAGCCACTAAGGAGAACATTATTATCTCCCTAGAGAAAATGAAACATTGATGAAGGAGTTGGCTTCGATAAGGCAATAGGTTGAACATCTCATGTCTTAGAATCAAAATGTTTCTTCCACAAGATCTAGCAAGATGTAATTGAAGGAAACAATACTTGAAGAGATCAAGCATTTAGAAGAAACTATGAGATAGTTATATGATGAGATGTATACTCATCATGAGGTTGTGGTTAACTTACGCGGAGTACAGAAAAAGTCACAAAAGATCGTCAATGTTCTTAAAATAAATTACAAAGCCATAAATGTGATCCAGGGTTAGGGAACCAAATACCTAAATACACCTACAATGTTGGTCAGAAAGAGCAGACAGGATGTAGAAACAGATAGAGAAGATATCAAGGTGTTTTTATAGATTTATGAGAAGATCCATACTTCTTCTATGAGAACCATAACAACATATTATCAAGTGTATAATGGATTGGATTCCTTTCTCAGGATGCATGGGATTCCTTCTATTGGTGCATTTACAAAGCTAAAGAGTAAGAGCAAAATCAAACAAGAAATAGAATATTTCCTAAACAACATCAAACAGGAAACCATTCAAGATGAGCTTGAGGTAACAAAAGAAACTATTCTATAATATGTGACCATGCCAAAAAGATACACATGAAGTTGATTATATTGTTGAGCATTATTCAAATAGATTCCAAGATGATATATCTAAAAGCATTGGAGTGAAAAAATGGATACAATCTAGATCCACTAGTGAAGTTGAGCACATAGCACCAGAGTACAAAGCTTGGCACCATTATCTTAGTACAAAGTTACATGTTACTATCGCCGAGTTATCCTTTCCATAAGATTATGCATGATGTATTACCTTGTCTTATGGATAATATCCATATTTTGTCTTATTATAATTTTGTGTTTTGAAAATAATAAGAAAAGAAAAATGTGTAAAGTGTGAGTCCAAGAGCCATATAGGGAATATGAATATTAATTAGGTAACTAAAAGGTTAAGAGGATCTAAAATAAAAATAGAAGCTCAAGAGTCATGAGGGAGATCAAGAGTCACAAGGGGAGGTGAAAGGTCACTTCACTTGTTATAAATAAACCCTCATAACTGAAGGAAATACCTTGGATTTTTGGAGAACTAGCCTTGGCTTCTCTAGCTTAGCATATGAGTGAAGATGATTCTTTGGAGAAGAAAGTGGTGGATTCATGTTCCACTATTTAGGTTAGTGTTTTGTCATTGTAATTGCGTACTTGTAATTTTCACTTAATTATCATATGCTTTCAGAGCCAACACACTTTCATGCTTGTGTTGTGGATGTTGTAAAACTTTTATTTTAATTTTTACGATATATTTTATTTTCATACATGCTAAAGAAAATGAACTATTTCGTTAGCTTTAGTATATATCTTGTTGAATGTGCATTGTTATTTTCTTTCATGATTGTTATTATCTTATAAAATATTTTTCAAGTTAACTAACAAGTCTTTCCTTGATCTTGTGTGTCTCTTTTAGGATAGTACTATTAGTTTTCTTCTAGAGGCTCACACTTTCTTTCCCTTTCGTGGAAGTTGGTTCTATACATTTCACTTGGTGTTTCACAAATCTTAGTCATTGACTGACCTGAAAGTTTTTTGCATGATCTATTGTGTTGTTTATTGCAACCAAGGCACTATAATGGTATTTTGGCCCATATTCTAGATGGGGCTACTATCCCAAATGGTGTGTGGTCTGATTGGGACTTCACAACGGGGAAATCTCCTTATTATTGGTGGTTTCCAAAACCATCAACAAAGGGATAGAAAAAGAGAGAGGAAGGGGAAGAGGTGAGGGGAACAAAGAGTGATTGAGTGATGGGTGGAGGGGGAGAGGATGGAGAGAGAGGAGGCAGGAAATTGAGGTAGATATAGATAGATAGAAAGGGATAGGGAGAAAGGTGAAGAGGGAATAAGAGTGAGAAAGAGAGAGAGACAGAGTGATTAGGGGAGACAAAGAGAGAGAGAGTTGGAGAAGGAAAAGGAGAGAGAGATAGGGAGGGGTGATGGAGGTAGATAGATATAAATAAATATTGATGGAGAGGAATAGGAAGAGAGATGAAGAGTGAGAGAGAGTAACAGTTTGGCTGGTAGAGAAAGAGAGAGAGGGAGTGAGGGAGCAAGAGGAAGGAGGTGCAATTCATGGTGTTTGTCAAACTCGACAAAACCAATTATAAGAATATTGAATAAAAATGCAAGTACCCATTTCTCTATGATAAAATTGATTTGTTTACTTTTCACTTCTATAAATCAAATAAAAAAGGAAAAAAATCCTTTTTCTTTTTGAAATTTTAAGCATCACTAACTATCTTTCAAATAAATTAGGATTTTTTTCAAGAAGACCTAACTATTATGCAATTATAAAGCTATGAAAGAAAACAAGATATTAAAGTATAAATGTTCGCTAAATTATTCCATTTTCAATATAAATAAAGTAGTGACATGAAAATAAATGAATTCTTACAATAAATAAACTTTGTCTCTTCTTCTTGTGTAAAAAAACAAAAGGAAAAAATAATTACAAACCTAACACAAAACAACAAAATTTTCATTTTCAAAGTTCTTTCCAAGGCAAAAGATGTAAGGAATAGAGGAAAATTTCCCATAAAGAAAATTATGAGAGTTTTAGAAAAGTAAAAGAACAAATCAAGATTCACGGGAAATAAGAGCAATGAACCTTTGGAAACAAACTACACTTCCATGACCCAAAGAGCCTAACCCTAGAAATGAAGTATAATTTCTTATATAGAAACAAAATGCAATTCAAAATACACACTAAAGGTTCTAGACACAAGCATACAAACCCAACTTATAGTAAACACCCAAACAAAGACATAAAAACACTTTAGAAATTCCTTCTAAATTCAAGCAGGTGGAAATTTTCCATCTTTAGCACATATATGTGAAAATGAATGCAAATAAATGACTTTTCTCTAGGATTAAAACATATATACACATTATTCTTGAAGAAAGAGGCATATATAATACAATTAAAAAAAACCAAAATATGGGCTAAAAGAGTGACATAAAAGGGCTATAAATACCACTGAAACCGGTAATAAATAACTAGAAAAGGTAAAAAGAAAGTCTAAACTAACCCTAAGAAACTATCCTAACCCTAAAAGAGAAACTCGGATAAGTTTTTCCTCAATGGAGTCAATAATTCTATTGACAGAATTTTTTCCTACCACCAGGGCTACAACAAAACAAAGAAGAAGGAAGAAACCTTCCCTCCAATTTATAAGTTGAAAATAAATTTTTATTTACTACTATTTAAGGTTAAACTACATTCCTTAAAAATCAAGTATCGATGAATATCCACTAGGGAAATCCTATGCCTTGTAGGTTTTAACCCGTACGGAAATTACCTGCATACGAATTCTAAAGACAGAAAATAAACAATAACAAGAGCATAACACATAAAACAAACATACACAAAGATTTCCCCTAGATCCCAAAACCGGGACTACCAGATTGAATTTTCATTATGTTTCTTTCAATGTTACAATACATATATATACATGCTGAAGGATCCAATACCATGGACGGAAAAACCATCGTGCCCAAAACCATGTGAAAAAACCATGCACAAAACCAAAGGTAGGTTTGTCCACCTAATATAGGGTCCAAAAATAAAAATTCTGGGGGCACTGCCCTGCACCCCATAGAGGGGAGCTACCACCCCCCTCAAACCCCCCTGTTTAACTACTGGGGCTAGTCATGGAAAGAATATAACACAACCCAACAATCTCCCACTTGTTCTTTTCTTTCCACAGGGGGCCACAAGAGAGATTAGTTATTTATCCAACCCTACAATGACCATTGTTTCTCTACACCAAGAAAAACTGTCAGAGCTCACATATTTTGTCAATGCATCTCCAGTATTCTTCAAAGTGTCCACCTTTACCCTTTTGTCTTCTATCATATCCCTCACAAAGTGATACTAAACATCAATGTGCTTTGTCTTTGAATGGTAAGCAGGGTTCTTTGCCAAGAAAATTGCACTTTGGCTATCACAGTCTATCCTTATAGCTCCCTGTACTAACCCCATACTTGAACATAATCTCTGCAACCAAACTAATTCCTTTCTTGCATGTGATCTAGGTGGATCTCCAGACACCGGTGGCATGGAAAAGGCTCAAAATTCAAAGAGGTGTAAAGTTGATTAACTTGACATTAGATCGAAGTGCTCATCGCCTTGATTCCAACGGTGCAAACAACACTCCAATCCGAGTCTGGATGAGGAAGATAGAGGCAGTCAAAGTTTTGGTTGACTTTTGCTGACTGGGTGGGATTAACACGGACACAATTTGGAATTTTTTCTAGCGGATGGAATCTGGCCAACTCCGGCCAGATTCCAGGTGAAAATGTTGCCTCGTTAAAATGTCTCCTTTGGTCAAAAATCTGGATTTTTAAAAACTGCCATATTCTTTTTTATAACAAAAAATTATTAAAAACAAGGGGTGGCGAGCCACCAACCCCGCCACCCCAATCCTTATCAACACATGTAATTATGGAGGGGTGAGCCACTACCACTGGCCCCTCCCCATATACCACGATAGAACTGTTGTGTGCAGAACAGGTGGTGGGCCGACCTTGGGGCACAGACCCAACCACGACCACATTAAACCAACCCGCCATTAATAAGGAAACGGAGCTGGCTAGATGTGGGGTGGACAGGCCGCCCAAGGCGGGCCCAGCCCAACCCCCTTTTAAAATTAATATTTTGTTATGTAAAAAATGGAGGGGACGGGGTTTGACCACCCGACCCCCTCCACAACAAATGGATCCATAACCATTCCGCCAACGGTGTTTTTGTAAACTCCACCCACCATCTTCATATTTATACTCAGTCATTAGTGCGCCCAGGAAAAGGAGGAGCATGCACGTAGTTCGAGGTAGGTTATTTTTCAGGTGGCGGAACCATGAGCAATGCAGAGAGGGTGGCAGAACCATGATCTGAGCAATTTCTCCAAGGGGCCAGATTTTCACTTTGTCAGATTTTGACAAATTTTATGTGGTTTCAGCATTTCTCAACGTCAAGAACGGAATGGTGGTGTCCATTTCTCCAACAGAGTTATGCATTTTTTGGCCATTTTTCAGTGTGGAGGTATAAGAATCCTTTTTGTAACTGATGCTTGTACTCTTCTTTCTCATGCCACTTAATGAATGAAGGCCTCCCCATTGATCGAGCAAGGCCCGGAGACGTAGTCCAAATCGGACGAACTCTGTTATCAAGTTCTGTTGTCTTCTTTCTTGCTTTATGTGTTTCTCCTCTTCTCTCATGTGCACATTAAATTTCTATGTTTAAGCTACAATTGATGCATGTAATTCTTTAATACATCTATAAGCAAAAGATATTTGGATCAAGTGGTATCAGAGCAAGTCTTTGTAGATGTGAATTGCATGTTTGTATGCTAACAGGAAATAGGTTACGAAAAGGTGAAGGGAAACTAAAGTCTTTCGATCCCGAAGCGGGGCATGAAAATCGAAGGAGAAACATGGCATATGAAGAGGCTCGTCATGAAGAGGAGCACAATTTCCAGAAATCCTTCTATACAATGAAAGAAAATGTCGGTCAGTTGCTTTCAAGGCTGGAGAAAGAAGAAGAGAGAAATCTAGAAGAACAAGGTTTAGTGCATGGAAATGGTGGAGAGGAACCACCTCCTTCTCCTTCCATGAATGAAAGTTCTTCTTCCTTTCATCACCATCATCATAGAAATTCAAGGGATGCATCTAAGAAACATTTGTTTAAATTAGATGTCAAATTTGATCTTCCCATGTTTAACAGTGAAAGTAATGCAAAAAAGCTTAATAACTGGATTAGGCATATTGAAATCTACTGTAGGATTTTGCAAATCGAAGAGGAAGAGGAAAAGATTCAGTTGGCCTCTCTTCGGCTGAGTAGCACCGCTCTCATCTGGTGGGAGAGCAAATTGTGAAGCAGTAAGAGTGTGGGTAATATTCTTTCCTCATGGCCTAGTTTCATTTCTACATTAAAGGAACAATTTTATCCCTTGGGTTATAAGCAAAAGGCCTTAATGGATTGGCAATACTTAACGCAAGGCGGAGGTCAGGATGTTCAAATGTTTACAGAGGAGTTTAGAAAACAAGCACTTAATTTGGGCATTGCACTTGACTCACCTAAAGTAGTAACTAAGTATATTGGATCATTACATAGTTACCTTAGACATTCAGTATTATTGTTTGAACCAACTACTATTGACTCGGCTAGTGTAAAGGCCATTCATCTTGAGAACAGGGGAAAAAATGAAAGAGATGTTCATTTCAAGAAACCACCTTTCAAACCTCCAAATGGAAAACCCAAAGTGAAAGGGAAAGGAAAGGAGAAAAGGACGGCATCAACCAAGAAAGATGAAGGAGAAAGGCCTTATTGCACTCACTGCAAAAAGGAAGGTCATGACAATGATCATTGTTGGAGACTATGCCCAGAAAAGAGACCAAAGAAGTATGGAGGAAAAGGCAAGCAGAAGACAATGGCAACTGTGCAGAAAGACCTTGGATCCGATTCTGGAGATGTAGCATTGGTCACAGCAGTAGGAACAAAAGGTACTCTTACACCTCATGTTAATTCTGAATCGCGTGAAGGCACTAGTTCAATAGATGAGTCTCTTCCTAATGAACGAAAGAGAATTGAGCTATTTCATATTAGAGTTATCATAAATCATACAAAAGTGGAAACTCTATTTGATACCGGATCCCAAGCAAACTTAATTTCAGAGTCCTTGGTAAAGAATCTAGGCTTAGAAACCAAACCACATCCAAAACCTTACCCACTTGGATGGATACATGATAAAGCAAAATTGAATGTAACTAAGCAGTGCAAGGTTAAATTTTTGATCTCTCCTAAGTTAGTGGATGAGGTAAAACTTGATGTGATACCATTGGATATCTGTGGCATGGTGTTAGGGAGTCCATGTCTATATGATAGAAAGGCAATCTTCTTCCGTCATGAAAACAAATACCAAATCACAAAAGATAGGGTAGAATATATTGTAAGGGCTCATCAAAATAAAATCAATGCCAACCTTGTAAGTACAAGACAAATGAAGATGTTGGTGAATTCTGGTAAGGGTTGCATGCTTATGGTTGTAAGGGGGAAAGATGCAGAATTATCCAATGCTTTCCAGGGTTGTGATCATGTGCATAAAAAGGAATTATGTGAATTAATTTCTAACTATGATGAGATGTTTCACGAACCAAGGGGATTACCTCCGAAGAGGGAAATCCAACATGAGATCCATTTGCAGCAAGATGCGCTTTTACCAAATATTGGCATGTACAGGATGTTGACCATTGAGATGGAGGAGATCAAAAAGCAAGTGCAGGAACTATTGAACCAAGGGGTCATCAGACTGAGAACTTCTCCATGCGGCGCACCGTTTGTCCTAGTGCTGAAGAAAGATGGCACATGGAGGATGTGCGTGGATTACCAAGCACTAAACAAAATCACGGTGAAAAATCATTACCCTCTTCCCCGCATTGATGACTTACTAGATCAGTTAAAGAATGCTATCTATTTCACCAAGTTGGATTTGTGTAGTAGTTATCACTAGGTCTGAATTGCAGAGAAGGACGTGTGGAAAATCGCCTTCAAGACCAAACAGGGGTTGTTCAAATGGATGGTGATGCCATTCGGACTTTGCAATGCTCCAGCCACTTTCATGAGGGTCATGAATGATCTCTTTAGGCCTTTCATTGATGAATTTGTTCTTGTATATCTAGATGATATTCTTGTCTTTCGTAAAAGTTGGAATGAACGTGTATGCCATGTGAAGAAAGTGCTTGATGTATTGAAAAAAGAAAAACTCTATGTAAAATTATCAAAGTGTGAGTTTGGGAAAACCTCTTTGGTTTACCTAGGTCATATTGTTGGTCATGGTCATCTAAAAATTGATCCTTCTAAAGTTGAAGAAATTGTAAATTGGCCTAAGCCTACTAGTGTAACCGAGGTTCATAGCTTTTTGGGTGCAGTACAGTATTGGATGATATTTATTGCCAATTTCTCTATTATTGAAGCACCTTTACACACATTGACAAGTGTAAAGAAAGTCTTTCAATGGGGAGGAAAGCAGTAGAAGTCCTTCGAAACATTGAAAGAATAGATCAGCATCGCACCAATCTTGGCCTTACCAGATCTCCAACAGCCATTGAAGATCGAGATAGACGCCAACGGATATGCCATGGGAGCTGTACTGATGCAGCAAAAGAAGCAGATATGCTACCATTCAGAGAAGTTCTCTCAGGTTGTGATAAACTATCCCACTTATGACAAGGAGTTATATGCCTTGGTCCAGAGTGTGAAAAAGTGGAAACACTACTTGATCGGCAAGGAGACCATCATCCATACGGATCATCAGCCCTTGCAGTATCTTCAGTCACAAACCAAGTTGCAACAATCTCGTCATTTCAGGTGAATGGGTTTTCTTTAGCAATTTCATTTGGTAATAAAGTATAATAAGGGCACTAGCAACAAAGTGGTCGATATGCTATCTCACCCTCCTATTTCTACTTCTGTTATTTTGCATAATGCTTCATTATCTTTTGAAAGTTATGTTGAACAATATGCTAACGATGATGACTTTAAGGAGATTTATGCAAAACTAACCCATGGTTCACAGGTGGACAGCTATCACTTGCAGGGGAAACTATTGTATCACCTTGGCAAATTGTGCATACCCATAGGAGAAAGGGTGCATGTAATCCGGGAGGCCCACACCTCCCTTCTGTCTGGTCATTTTGGTGTTAAAAAAACTTTGTGTCATGTACAAAGATTTTGTTTTTGGCCTCATATGAAGAACATTGTGACTCGCTATGTAAAGGGATGTGTGATGTGTTCTATTTCAAAGCCCTCTAATAGAAAACTAGGGCTCTACACACCACTCCCTATTCTAATTCATCCATGGGAAAGGGTGTCGATGGATTTTGTAGGAGGTTTGCCTTTGTCTAGAAAAAGTCACAACTATTTGTATGTCGTCGTTGACCATTTTAGTAATGTGTATTTTAATGCCTTGTAAAAAGAAGATCACTGCAGAGTAGACTGTTAGCTTTTCTTTCAGCATGTTTGGATCCATTTTGGGTTGCCCACATCGATTTTGTCAAATTGGGACTCTCACTTTCTCGGAGAGTTTTGGACCAGCTTGTGGAAGATGATGGACACCAAGCTGAAAAGAATCACGACATTTCATCTACAGACTGACGGATAGACAGAGGTTTTCAACCGCACCGTGGTACATTTGTTGCGAGGCTATTGTGGGAAACATCCTAAGTTGTGGGATGAGCATCTTCCATATGTGTAGCATTCCTACCACTGAGCAATGCACTCATCTACGCATCGTTCACCATTTGAGACATGTTTTGGCTACCTACCAAAAGACCCTTTTGATATGGTCTTTGGAAGGGAAGATGACTCCAGTGGACGTGATGATAAGGACAAAGCACAACAGTTCATTCAATGGATCCAGTTAATTCACCAAGTAGTACAGGAGCAGTTGGAGAAAAGTCAAGCCTAGTAAAAGGCTCGACATGACAAACACTAAGTCGACCATCAATTTCAAGTGGGTGACAAAGTGTGGTTCCATATCAACAAGGACAGGATGAAGGGAGAAGGGAAGAAGTTGCAACCAATCTAGTATGGTCCATTCACCATCTTGGAGAAGATTGGAAACAATGCCTTCCGTCTTGATTTTCCGACATATATGCAAATGTACTCCGTAGTGAATGTGGAAAACTTAAAGCTATATGAGCCACCATTGATCATGGACACCGAAGAGGTGGGCATAGTTCCTATAGTGGATGGCTTTGCACTAGAGTATCTCGATGATTTACCTAAAGATATCATCCTTGATAGAAGAACCAGGACTTCATGACGGGGAGATGTGGAATACCTTCAAGTTGGTTTCAAGGGGATGCACCCTAGCAATGCAAAATGGCTAAAAAAGGAAAGAGTGAGGGAACAATTCCCTCACTTGCCAATTGACTGATAAAGCTTTTGGCAGTACAAAATCTCCTCAATGGGGAGGATTGATCCAGCCAGATCTCCAGACACCAGTGACATGGAAAAGGCTTAAAATTCAAAGCAATAGAAAGTCGATTAACTTGACATCAGATCGAATTGCTCATCACCCTGATTCCAACAGTGTGAACGACACTACAATTCGAGTTTGGATGAGGAAGATAGAGGTAGTCAAAGTTTTGTTTGACTTTTGTTAACTAGGCAGGATCAATGGAGACATAATTTGGAATTTTTCCAGTTGACAGAATCCGGCCAACTCCAGCTGAATTCCGAGCGAAATTGTCGCCTTGTTAAAATGTCTCCTTCGGTCAAAAATATGGATTTTTAAAAACTGCCATATTGTTTTTTATAACAAAAAATTATTAAAAAAAAGGGGTGGCGGGCCACCAACCCCGCCACCCCAATCCTTATCAACACATGTAATTATGGAGGGGTGGGCCACTACCCTCAGCCCCTCCCCACATACCACGGCAGAACTGTTGTGTGCAGAATAGGTGGTGGGCCGGCCTTGGGGCACGGACCCAACCACGACCACATTAAACCAACCCGCCATTAATAAGGAAATGGAGCCGATGACAAGTGAGGTAGGCGGGCCCAGCCCAACCCCCTTTTAAAATTAATGTTTTGTTATGTAAAAAAAGGAGGGGATGAGGTTTGACCGCCCGACCCCCTCCACAACAAATGGATCCATAACCATTCCGCCAACGGTGTTTTTGTAAACTTTGCCAACCGTTTTGATATTTAAACTCAGTCATCAATGCACTCGGGCACAGGAGGAGCATGCATGTAGTTCGAGGTAGGTTATTTTGCAGGGGGCGGAACCATGATCTAAGCAATATCTCCAGGGTGCCAGATTTTCACTTTGTCAGATTTTGACAAATTTTATATGGTTTCAGCATTTCTTGACACCACGAACGTAATGGTGTTGTCCATTTCTCCAATAGAGTTCTGCATTTTTTGGTCATTTTTCAGTATGGAGGTATAAGACTCCTTTTCGTAATTGATGCTTGTACTCTACTTTCCCATGCCACTTAATGAATGAAGGCCTCCCCATTGATCGAGCAGGGCCTAGAGACGTAGTCCTAATAGGACGAACTCTATTGTCAAGTTTTTTTGTCTCCTTTCATGCTTTATGTGTTTCTTCTCTTCTCTCATGTGCACATTAAATTTCTATGTTTAAGCTACAATTGATGCATGTAATTCTAATACATTTATAAGCAAAAGATTCTTGGATCAGCATGAGTGGTTGCCATGTATTCTGCCTCTGTAGTTGATAGTGCCACTACAGATTGTTTCGTACTTATCCAAGTGACTGAACCTATAAATAGGTTAAACACATACCCACTTGTAGATCTTCTCTGATCCAGATCTCCAGCCCAATCTGCATAAAAAAATCAATGGATATCCAAAACTTTGTCCAATCCTTGTCTTCCTTGGTAGCACAAACCATAATCACTAGTGCCACGCAAATACCTAAAAACACGCTTCACTATTGTCCAATGCTCCTTCCTTGGGTTTGACATAAACCTGCTCAATACTCGCATTGCATGTGCAATGTCTAGTCTAGTACATACCATCACATACATCAGGCTACTGACTACACTCGCATATGGAACACGGGACTTGTCCTCTTCCTCTTCTTGTGTCTTGGGACACTACTCAGTAGATAACTTTACACCTACAAGAATAGGAACCTTCACCAGTTTACTATCATGCATATTAAACCTCTCCTGTATTGTCTTGACATACTTCCTCTGGTTTAACCAGAGCTTCCTCTTTTCCTGATCTCTTTTAATTTCCATGCCCAAAATATAGTTTGTAGCACCAAGATATTTCATGTCGAATTTGGAGGAAAATTGGGTCTTCAAATCCTAGATAATTTCTTTGTCATTTCCAACCACCAACACATCATCCACATACAAGACCAAATAAATAACACAGTCACCAATTAATTTAAAATACACATAGTGATTTTCTTTGCTTCTGGTGAAGCCAAGTCCTCGTATAAATGTATCAAAATTCTGATACCACATCCTTAGTGACTGTTTTAACCCATATAGAGACTTTTTTAACTTGTGTACTAGTTCTTTCTTACCCTTCACCACAAAGCCTTTAAGTTGCTTCCTATAGATCTCTTCTTCTAGAACCCCATGAAGAAATGTTGTCTTCATATCCATCTGTTCTACCTCAAATCAAAAGCAGTTGCAACAGATAAAAGTATTCTAATAGAAGCTACCTTGGCAACAGGAGAAAAAATATCACCAAAATCAATTCCTGGCACTTGGGAATAACCTTTTGCTACCAATCGAGCTTTGTATTTCTCCACCTTTCCTTCTGCATTTGTCTTCTTATTGAACACCCATTTGCTTCCAATGGGTTTCCTTCTGTTGACTGATAAAAAGTGTCTTTTAACCCCTATTTATCCTACACTAATCATCAATCTAGGCACACTTTTTTATCTCAAGAGTGTACTCAATCTGAGGCGGTCACTTGTTCAAGAGTAATGGTTGCAATATAGTGCTTGCAAAAGTAAATGAATGCTGGAAACAAAATCTAATTGTAATGGCAAGAAACTTAAATGCTCTGTAACTAAATCGGTTATTCAGCAGCCGTCAGTGGTGGATTCAGTAATGATAACTCTTTCCCCTGTAAACTGATGTAAATGAAAATCAATCACAGACAAGATCTCCAATCTGAGAACTTAGACAGCAATAGTCAATGTTCGTTACAGTTGTAGATCTTTCTATCCACACTAAAGTAAATACTGGAAATAACAATTCGATTAGCAAAAAAGGAACAACAACTAAATATATTGAAAAGGTCAAACAACAAGGCTTAATCTACAAAAATGAATTGAGCAGCAATCTTAACCAAAATGAATTGAACAACAATCTTCAACTAATAAAGGAACAACAAACCTAATTAAGTGTAACCACACAGCAACTATAGAGTAATTGAATCAATAATCTTATTCTAGCATAATGGACATTAGCCACAGGTATAAAGGAACGAAAATTGCAGTTATAATTGAACGGGAATTAAATGAACAGCAATCGCAATTGTAAGTGAACCGTAGTTAAATGAACAACAATCGCAATAGTAAATGAACAGCAGAATCCGAATTAGACAGTGCAATATTGTTTCAGAATGAACAGCATGACATTTTAAGTTGTGAATAATAATCTTGCTATCCAATTATGATTTCGATATAACAGAGAAATTTAGTGAAATGTTCAGAAATAGAAGAGCTTTGAATAAAGCGAATTAAGGAAATGCAAAGGAAATCAAAGCACACACGACTGTAGTTGTAAAATAGCGATACAAGAAGCAAGTGGATCCACTAGGGTCGGGCCCTTAGCCACCAAGGAAGCACTGTTACGTTTACTTCGGGATCAGATAATGGAACAACAACTGAGTTATATATTAATCATATATGGTAGAGTTACAGCTATCGCTCTTCAAAGAGAGTCGATGATAAAAGTTAAGATTACAACAGTAAGTTCTACAAATTGATAATAATATCTACCCCCTGGGCTACCAGCGCTATCCCTTTTTATAATGGCCAAGCGAAAGTATCAAGAGTACAGATAAGTCTTGAAGCAGCGATCCCTCGGGATCAAAGGATCCTGAGGGATTCGCTATACCTTTGATCTCCAGTTGATCGTTTTGTCTTCTTGCGCTGATGCCACGTTTTCTCTTCCTTTTCATGGACCATGCGCTCCGATCTTGATATTCTTGTCTGGATACGGCTTCCTGTCGAAGGGACAACAGTTGCTTCTACTTTGTCTTTTCCTCCTAAATAGTGATTTTCTATTTCCTTCACTTTCTATATAGAAAAAGACAATAATTATTTATTTTGTATCAATCACAAATCTCCTTAATTCTATCATAATTCTTTAACATATTACCATCTTAGAATGTAAAGGAGTTATGATTCAAAGGAAAAGATAAAGAAATAAATGGTAAATACATACCTTTTCCATCGCTCAACACCTTCTAGCCAGCAACTCCACCAGATCCCAAGCCTCATTTTTGTGCAAAGATGCCATTTCATCAACCATGGCCTCTTTCCAGAGTTTTCCATCCTCTGAATCTACTACTTCCTTCATAGTTCTGGGATCATCACCAATAATAGATAAAGAAAAATTTGAAAAAAAATCAGATGGATTATACCTTTCTGGTTGCCTTCTTTCTTGAACTAATTTGCTCACAACCAGAGTGTTGGGCATGGGATCCCTCGTAGCAGGTTTTGGGCTCAAAGCCCAAGTTTTGGTCAAAGATGGTGTAGAACTCCGCGAAGTATGGGCGCAGAGCACGAATTGTATAATCGAGTCATAGGGTTGTCCGCCCTAAGAATTGTAATTTAATGTAAATACGTGTCGGCCTACCCATGGTCCGCGAACCATGGGATTGTATAAATAGAGTGAGGATCTAACTGTAAAGATAGCTAAGCTTAGCAGAGAATATATAGAATAGGGAAGGCAGGATTAGAGCATAAGAGTGGGATCTGAAGTGTATTGCGTCGTAGTAGTAGGAAGAGGCTCTACAGCTAAGTGCGCAAAGGCCTAGTAGAGTCTGTAGCTGAGTGTGCGGACCCCTGCACCTGAGTGCGCAGGGTGGAGTTGGGTCTGTACTTGGGATTGAAAGATAATAAAGAGAATATTATTCTGTGCATCTGTTTTGGAATCTTTATGTTTATGTTATTCATTGCTTTTACTCTATTTATTTACTGTGCACACTTGATGAATATTCGTATGAATTCTTATATGTGAATTTAATCTAAGTAATCAGCTAACGGAAACTAATTAAGGAAGACTTGGGTAAATAACACGGGTTACGCTGTGGCTAGAATTGTGCGCAGACAGTATCGCAGGGCGCGGGGTGCCCACAGGTGCGCGTAGCGCAGTAAGTGCGAAGGTTGGACTGTGTTCCAATCACCTAATATCAGACATCCCATGGTGCGGAAACCTGGTTCTAGCACCCTCCCATACTACTTAGTGGTGCCGAAAGGGCCAGTAGTACCGGGATTTGCTTGGCTAAATCACTTCTGAACCTGGGTTAGGCCCCACTAAGCCAACAAATGGTTCCGTTGCTGGGACCAGGATCTGCATAAGGGATGTCTGATGTCGTGCCACTAGAATCCTACAAAGAAAGAAATTGAAGAGTGGTTGGATAAGAAGATTCACGAGTTTGCGACGTAGACGAACATAAATCCATGAGTATCTAAGGAACATTGGTTGGATCACTACTTGTACACTGAAATCCACGATATTTTCTTTGCATCTTTTCCGTCAGAATTGTATGAGTGGATCGCGAGGTTAGCCGATAGCGAGGGAAGGTGTAGGCTCGACCAACCAATAGTGTGGACTCCGAAACCAGTGCGTAGACTAGAAGCCTCAGACGATAAGATAGCGTGAGTTGTGGACCACTGGCTCAGTTGAATAATAGGAGGATTTATCACTGAGTTCGCGGTAGACACGACCGTCAGTTACAGCACGGCAGAGTAACATTTTCTCAAGGGACCGCGAGGTAAGTATATTAAATATTTGAATACCTGGATTAAGATGTTGTTATGTGAAAAGAGGGTTATGTGAATAAATTAATGTTTGGGACTACGCGGAGTGGAAGGGGCTATAGAAGCAGAAGTAACGAAGAATTAGAAAACAGTCCCTTAATTTCACCCTCGCGGGAGAGTGAGGACAAGCTCGTGAAGGTTTCTCTAAGAAGTGCGATCAATTTGATAAGGCAGGGGATTTCGTGGTTACCACCCCCACCCACACCACCACCCTCTTCACCTCCCTCACCTCCATCTCCACCCACTCCACCTCCACCACCTCCAACCTTTCAGTATGGTGAGCGCGATCAAACTACCAGTATTCAGAAGAGTAGGGAATGAGGATTAGGACCAATTCTGGTTCGTGGTAAGAGCAGTATGGGGAAGCACAAGGTGTCACAGATGACAATATTAAGAAGGCTAGATTGGTGAGCATGCTGCAGGATCGCGCATTAACGTGGTATATCAAGTATTCTAACGACCACCCAAATGCAGGGATAGCAGAGATCCAGAACATGCTGAATAGGGAATTTAGCAGACCAAAGTGAGAAACACAGTCAATAATCGGGTTTAAAGAGATTGTAATGCTCATGGGCGAGACTCCTTGTGATCTAAATCAATTACTGAAGAGTACGATCCGCGAAGCCAATATGATGCTAACGGATGTATAGCATCACGCATGGTTTGTAGCATCTCTGACACCACACTTGAGGATGGCGTTGTCACAGAAAAAACTTTTTACCCAAGCCAAAGCGTTGGAGATGGTGATGAGATTACATGAGACCCCGATACAGGACCCTAGGTTGGGAGCTCAACAAATCCATGCGCAACTACAGAATCTGTGTTTGGAAATGCAAATCTTGAAGCAGGAGAGGGCACTGCGGCCAGAGGTGCATGAGGAGGTATGGTGCATAAAATTTAAAGGCCAGGGCCATGACAAGGATCACTGCCCAGTGTTCATGAACTACTTGGCAGGAGGAGGGCTAATGCCATTGATACCAAAGGTGCAGGCAGGGCCGAGTGTGGCACCCACTTTATGGTGCGCGATCTGTTAGATAGGAGGGAAACACACGATGAACAATTGTCATTTGTTGCATAAATATACACAGACACCCCAACAGTTTTGTAATTTCTACCAGTCAGTAGGCCATGATGAGCGCACTTGCCACAGTTACGAGCTAATGATGGATCGAACCCCAGCCTATAGGATGCAGACCGAAATGCAAGCCCTCGACCCAGAGGTGGTGATGGTGTGCCTGGGATTTCAGGGGCAAGGTTGAGGATGAGGTGGAATGGGACCAAGAAGGGGCCGTGGATAGTTAATTTGTTACAATTGTGGAGGACCGGGGCACTACACCCGCGATTGTACCAACCCGATGAGGATATCATGTTCATATTGTGCTCAGTTTGATCATGAAACAATAGACTATCCTACGTTGATCACAAATATGCACGAAAAAGGGGTATTCCAGCCTCCTCTAACTCGGAATATACAAATGATGAGGTCTGAGCCGCACGAAGAAGACCCAAATGTGAACATGATGCTCAGAAGCGATGCGACCACGGGGAAGGATAATGGGAAGTAGCCTGAGGAAGATACATGGGTTCGCAAGGATCCTGTGAAGGAACCCGAGTTTGACTTAGAACACGCAAAGGAGACATTCATGAAAGCTAAGAAGAGCTTCGCGAAGGCCTCCACTTCAGGTAGTAAGGATCAACCAGAGCCAAGAATGGATCCTTCAATTCTCACTACCTTTCTGAAGACATGCATGAAATTGTTGCATGACAACAAGGTAGTTAAAGGACTACAGGAACTAATCACCAGGTGTGCGGGGTCAGGAGAACCACGCATAGTCCAGAAATTAGGGAAGCATGCATTGCACACCAGAAGGGAAATGAGGTTGACTACGTAGATTGGTGAGTATGAAATGGATCAGGTAATCCTAGATCTAGGTTCGGATGTGAATGTATTGGCGAAGAAAACATGGGAATGCATGGGCAGGCCCACGTTACAATGGTCCCCTATTCAATTAAAAATGGCAAACCAACAGAAGCTTTTTCCCATGGGGAGGTTGCAAGGGGTAACAGTCGATATTGAAGGCACGAGTGCGGAGGTGGATTTTGAAGTGATAGAGATTGTCGATGATAGCAATCCCTATCCCACGTTGTTAGGAATAGACTGGGCCACCAATATGAATGGAGTCATCAATCTGAAGAAGTGCAAAATGATCTTCGAGAAAACGTCACTATGTGTAGTAGTTCCACTGGACCCAGCCGAAGGAGCACGCTACACTGAACCAATCCGTGACGATGAAAGTGACGATGATCTTAATTGTATTTACAAGATAATGGGGTGAGAGCAGGATTGGGTGAATCTAACTACAGATGGGAGGATCTTGTGGGAGCGCGAAAGCTCATGCACTTCGGATTTAGACGAAGAAGTAGAGCACTAGCAGAATCGGTTGCACGAAGTGACAACACTGAATTGCAACATGATGGTTAGATCACTGCGCTGCATGACAATGGAAGCAATAGAGCTACTGAAATATGATGGATTGATAGTAGTGGATGAATTCTTGAGCGAATTTGAAAGCGCAGTATCGGAACAGCAGCAGTTTGATGCATTGAAGTGGGCACTACGCGCAACACCCACACGATGGTGGGATACACATCAAGGAAATTTTGAGGACTGGCGTGGATGTAGAAGGATGATGCGCCTACGATTTGGAAGCCCCCAGCTTCGAACAAAAGTTGGTCAGCGAGGACGGAACAACTTGTGCGCCCACCTGTCTCGATGGTTATAGACATGTGTTGTGCAATCCACACAAGCACACCCTAAATTCAAGATTGAAAATCAGAACAGGACACATTAGAAAGAGAGGCGATGCGCACCACAAAGGTTCCACGTAGAAGTAGTCAAGAAGGTATGCGGAGTCCTAAAGAGGGTTCACCAGGCGAGACGAACTGATTGGGACTTGCGCGTACTAGCGGTTCGATGGGCCTATAGGGCCATGTGAAAAAGCCTGAGTGCGAAGACGATTCCGGAGCTGAGAAGTGGAGTCGAGACCATAGTTTTGAAAGAAAGGAATCCTCACACAATAGCTCCCACGATTGGGATAGTACGCGAGGACCAGGATGAAGGAATTATGCAGCTATGTGAGGACAAACATATGCAGATTCAGGAAGCTGTTTGGTGAGGGAACCTTAGACTTCTCGAACTCAAAGAAGATCGAGTACGACTAAGGAAGAAAAGCATGTTAATGGATGCGGAGATCAAAAAATTGGAAAATCAAATCGTGCAAGCATGTCGCATCAATAAACTAAGAATGACAGGACAAGATATGGGAAGCCATACTACTACATTAGAAGATTGTCACCGAGCATTTGTGACTCTACTACCATGGCTACGACCGCACCTTACCAGACAAAGTAACCAGGCGAGTGCACTGCACAAGGAAGAATGTGCGACGCTGACTGTCACGAAGGTAATTAAGGAGTTCCCACAGACTAGGCTGGAAGGTGAATTGAAGTCTCACACAGGTGGTGTGACCACCTGACTAGCTAGAGGGAGCACAATCTCAGTGCTCAGAGAAGTTGAAAGAGAGCACGAAACTATAAAAGAGTCTGTGGGAGAGTTGCGCGATAAAGAGGTTGCGTGCAAGATCGGCATGTCACAGGAGTTGCACCTGCGCAGAGGGGGCTGCTCTGTTGCACAGGTTGGCTTGGAGGTGACTGTTGGTGTCATTGTTCATGACAAGATGTCCAATTTAAGGCAAAGAGGAGTGGGCGGCAGGAAATTAAGACACGAATTAAGAGCTAGATTTGGGATGATCTGCCGCCAAGAAGGCATTAATGACCCAGAAGTGGGGGGAATGGTCGAATTCAAATTCAAAAGATGCTATAAAATCCCCAGGGCTAGACATAAGGAAACACTTTGTTGTTTGATAATTGAGCAGTTACAGAGTAGTGAGCGTCACATACTCTTACCACCTTTCATTGTAGACACGATGACTGCTGCCAGAACAAGAATGCGATTCGCCGAAGATACCATGGAGCCCCATATGGCCCATGAGGAGCCCAGAGAGGCATCAGTTGTGCTAGAAGTTCCAAAATCACCACGAACACCGCGGCCGAAGAAAGATAAGAAAACTATGGGCCCAGTCCATGTATCCCCAAGAAACCCACGGTTTGGCAAATTGTCAATGGAAGAAAAAGACAAAGTCGTCACCGTTGAATCAGACGAAGAGGAGGAAGACTTGCGAGCTCTAATCGCTCAAATTGAGGCACAAGATGATGTGGAGGAGGATGTCTCACTAATACCTTCTACAACAAAGTTACCCACATACGTCCCCCCATGGAAAGGGAAAGCCAAGATACCGAAAGACCTGGAGGCCAGCAAGAGTGTGCTCCAAACCCCGCTCCTCCCCGACGGTATAAGGTTTGAAGATCCGCCTTTGGGACGAGTACCTACCATGAAGTTTGAGGATTGGGACCTCGTGGACAACAAGAAGTTCCCACACCTGGCCACGGAGATTTTAATGAAGCAGAATTCAGAGGGGCCTATTATAGTTTTGGAGCCACCAAAATGGTTGTGCGGTGTGGAGAAGGTTGGGTTACTCCATCTGCGATGGATACCCCACTACCACCACACGCCCATCACCATTTTGATCATCAGGCAGCTGCTGTGCCTGGTGCATGATGGGTATTTCTGGCTAGAGGAGCCTATTCCCATCACAACCGACCTAATTCAAAGAATTTCTCGACTGCCCTTCAAAGGACATGACCCCGCGGCCCTAGCGGGAAAAAGAAGCGACTTGGCCCTCGTAGAAGCTATGAAATCCAAGTATAAACTAGAGAAGAAAAAGCCGAGGTATGCAATCGCAAGCATTAAGGACAAAGGGGTGCATGTAGCCACCCAGCTGTTGGCTGGCAAGCTGATGAGGAAATGTCATGCCGACGAAGTACCAGCATCTGTGATTGCACTCCCAGAGCAGTGCGGGGAGGGGGTACATTTCAACTAGGCGCAGTTCCTCTGTGAGGAGTTTCTGACGAACTGTAAGGAGGCCCAGGAGCAGGGTAAGACCTTACACTACACGCATTTGCTTTTATCCATCTTGTTGGTTGCAGGGGAACTACCGTAGGACAACTAGTTTCCCAATATTGAGCATGATCTGCCCGAAGCCGCAAGGTACACCTCGCTCTAGGCTACAAAAGATGCGAAGAGGATTCGTGAGACAAAGGTGTTCTGGATGTTCATGGAGGCAAGCTTCCGAATGTGGATAAACTAAAGGCCGCGCCTGTCTCCCACAATTTATAACTGCTTATAGAGCTCGGCAGAGTTCAAGGTGGATATGCATAACCTGTGTATCCAAGCGTGCAAGAATCCAGTGTAGAAATGGGTGAAGCTTCCGTTCATCGCAACAAATGATGCGATCTTCACAGTGATGGAGTCATGGCCTTCGGAGTGGCACGCCTTGGACTTGGCAAGAATGGAGAAGGCTGCAGACTAGCAGAGGAAGAAGGACACCAAGTTGTGCATCATGTAACTGGCTGAAAAGAGGCACCAGGAACAAGAAGTAGCTGCACAGCAACAACGATGCAGATGGCAGAAACCACAACAGTGCCTGGCGAGGGCCAGGATATTTCCACGGGACAATAGACAGGGAAGTGGACACGACAAAAGAACGTGCCAACCCCAGTTTAGCATCGACCCAACTCAAGCGGCCACGTGTCCCTAAGAAAACAACTCCTAGGAAGAAGGTGAAGGCAACAAAGACATCCGTTGACCCAATCACGCCCACAGAAGGTGATCTATTTAACATCGGCGAAACAGTTTGTGAGGTCACAAAGGACGCACTCTAGGAAATGAGGATGGGGCAAAACACTGTGTTGGGGGCACTCAGCGCATAGCTACAAGGCTTATGGGTATAGCACCCCCAAACAGGTACAATGGCTCCGTATGTTGCAGCAAGAATCGTAGAGGCCGAACAGACACTGCGTACCCATAGGGACAACCCTTTCGTGTTGCCCCAAGGCGCCTTAGCAGTAGTAAGCAAGGTTGACCAGGCTATGATGAGCACCATGAAAGGCGTCGGTTTAAACTTGGCAACCCTACCACGTGAAACCCTGTACCAGTTACAAGATGGGGTCATCACAGAGCTCCGCGATAGGGAAGGTCGCGCGATCTAGGTCTTGAACAAGCAGAAAATCAACATGGATCAGCTCAACCTCCAACATGATGAGTTGGTTGCGCAGGCTTGCAGACTGGAGCAGGCGATAGAGGATGCATGTAGGAGCATCCCAGAGTTGATCGTGCTAGCAGAGCTACCAGCAATAGAGCGGGTCCACAGATTGGCAGCCGAAGTTCGTGAGGCCAAGGAGGAAACAGCGAAGGTTCAGTTGGAGCTAAACCTACAAATCGCCAAGCTACAGTTGAAGGTGCAACCTTCCACACCCCTAGAGGTCATAGAGCAGTGTGCTCGCACTATCCAAATGGGGTTGGAGCAAACTGGCCAAGCGGTACAGGACTGCACCGGGATGTTGGATCAAGCACTAACCATGCTTACATATCTACAGGAAGATCCAAACCTACAGCGCCTAGAGACAAAGGCGCGGGAGTTGCAGCAGGAGTACAACAGTGTATGGGGGACCATGCAGACATTTTTCCTTACTCAATTCCTCGCCAAATTGTAGCAGGTAAGGGCACTGAAGGATCAGCTAGACGTCGCACGATAAAAAGAAGCCTTACTTAAAGCACGAATTAGCCGTGGATCGATGAAGCTTTCACAATTATAGCTACCATTGAAGGAAAGTTTGCACAAATGCAGGGACTTTATGTGGTTAGACAGGAACGTGACCCTACTCATGAAGGTTGAGAGATATACATGTAGCAAGTACAACAGACAGCGGAATAGTGTGACGCAGACACCCAAGTTGCGTGAGACCTACTAGATGGACTCTGCACAAAGATCGCCGCACCAGCAGAGTGACTCGGGATGAGTCACGATGATTGTGTTGGGCGCTTATTAGGCATGGGATCCCCCGCAGTAGGTTTTTGGGCTCAAAGCCCAAGTTTTGGTCAAATATGGTGTAGAACTCCGCGAAGTACGAGCGCAGAGTGCGAATTGTATAATCGAGTCATAGGGTTGTTCGCCCTAAGAATTGTAATTTAATGTAAATATGTGTCGGCCTACCCATGGTCTGCGGACCATGGGATTGTATAATAGAGAGAGGCTCTAAGTGTAAAGATAGCTAAGCTTCACGGAGAATATATAGAATAGGGAAGACATGCTTAGAGCATAAGAGTGGGATCTGAAGTGTACTGGGTCGTAGTAGTAGGAAGAGACTCTGCACCTGAGTGCGCAGAGGCCTAGTAGAGTCCGCAGCTGAGTAGCAAACCCCTACAGCTGAGTGCGTAGGGAAAAGTCAGGTCTTTACTTGTGATTGAAAGGTAATAAAGAGAAGATTATTTTGTGCATCTGTTTTAGAATCTTTATGTTGATGTTATTCATTTCTTTTACTCAATTTATTTACTGCGCACACTTGATGAATACTCGTATGAATGCTTATATGTGAATTTAATCTAAGTAATCAGCTAACGGAGACTAATTAAGGAAGACTTGGGTAAATAACACGGGTCGCGCTGCAGATAGAACTGTGTGAAGACAGCATCAGAGGGCGTGGGGTGCCCGCAAGTGCGCGTAGCACAGTAAGTGTGAAGGTTGGACCGCGTTCCAATCACCTCATATCAGACATCCCCAGGGTGCGGAAACCTGGTTCTAGCACCCTCCCATACTACTTCGGGTGACGCCTCAATCTACGCTCTGCGGATTGTTGCTGAAAGGGCCAGTAGTACCGGGATTTGCTTGGCTAAATCACTTCTAAACCTGGGTCAAGCCCCACTCAGCCAACATGGAGTTTGTAGCTCTTCATCTTCTGATTCCTCTTCTACTGTAGAGTCTAATTCTTCCTCCTTAAGATCAAACTCTATCTTTTTAGGTTCCTTTTGTTGGACTTCATGTTTAATAACATCTTTCACCTCTCTAAACACCACATCTCGATTGTACACAAACTTCCTTATTACTGGGTTCCAAAACTTATAACCCTTTAAACAATCCTTATACCCAATAAATATGCACTTTTCAAATTTACTATCTAACTTTATTCTTTTCTCCTTTGGAACATGTACATATGCATCACATCCAAATACCCTCAGATGTGAAAGAGAAGGTTTCTTACCAGACCATACCTCTTGTGGAGTCTTATCCTCCAACGTTGATGAAGGTGATCTGTTGACCAGGTAACGTGCATTCTCCACCACCTCTGCCCAGAATTATTGTCCTAACTCGACACCACTAAGCATGCTTCTTGCCCTTTCCATCAACGCCTTGTTCATTCTTTCTGCAACTCCATTTCACTGAGGTGTGTATGGAGTATTCTTTTGTTGTTCTATAAAACACTTCTTACAGAACTCTTCAAATTCCTTCTTGCAAAACTCTCCATCGTTATCTATCCTTAGCACCTTTATCTTCTTCTCTGTCTTGTTTTCCACCAGAGCCTTAAATTTTTTAAACCTATCAAATACTTCAGATTTCTTCTTGAGGAAATATATCCATGTATTCCTTGAGAAGTCATCTATAAATGATACATAGTACACAGACTTACCCAGTGATGGAACCTTCACAGGTCCAAACACCTCACTGTGCACAAGCTATAATATTTGTTTTGCCCTCTTACCACCAGAGGGGAAACTCACCCGATTTTGTTTCCCATATACACAATTTTCACAAATAAAAATCCAGAGAGATATTAGTCATACCTTCTATGGTACCTTTATCATGAAGTATTCGAAGGCCCTTCTCTCCAATATGTCCAAGCCTTTGATTCCATAGCATGGTCTTTTCTCCAGAGACCACTAGATTTTTTACTCCACTTTCAGGAACCACAGAACTATTACACCCATCAACAACAGTGCTACCTTGCATCTTGTACAGAGTTCCAATCTAAACTCCCTGCATCAATACCAGTGCTCCCTGAACCATCTTGCAGGTATCTTTCTGGAACACTGTTATTACACCTACATCATCCAGCTTGCTTACAGAAATTAGATTTATGGCTAATGCATGAAAATGCAAAACACTCAGAAGTGTTCTAATCCTTCCACCTTGAAGCTTCAACTTTACTTTTCCGCAACCAATGATTCTAGCCTTCCTATCATCCCCTAAGAAGACATCACCACCATCATATTTCTCATACTCATAAAACCACTCTCTATGGGGATTGAAGTGAAAGGATGCACCTGAGTCAATCAACCATGCCTCATAATCAACATGTGTACTTAAAGAAGAAGCCAAGTACACATCCCCCCCTTCATCTGAGGTTGTTTTCACCTCTACAGAAGGAGCATCATCAGATCCCTTTCCTTTGTTAGGAGCTATAGATTTACAGTCCCTTTTGTAGTGCCCTTCCTTTCTGCATTGTGAGCACACCTTTACAAATTTTCCTGGAGATATAGATCTCCTTCTAGATTTATATCTCCCACTCAAGGACTTATTTCTGTTTCTGTTCTGGGACTGTCCTCGTACAGACAAGGCATCACCATTCTGGCTCTCCATTTTTTTCGTCTCATCTCCTCCATCAGCAAGGATGCGACTATTTCATCAAATTGCAAGGCAGTTGCATTGCTACCTATCGCAATAACCAGACTATCCCACGAATCTAGTAGAGAACACAACAACTAATGCATTTATCTGCATCTGAAATTTTAATATCAACAGAAAATAACTGGCGTACCACAGTATTAAATGTGTTTAGATGCTCTATCACTGAGTCTCCATCTTTCATCCTCAGGTTATACAGCTTTTTCTGTAGGAACAGTTTATTTACCAGAGACTTAGATTGGCACAAAGTCCCTAACTTGTTCCACAAAGCCTTCATCATTGCTTCCCCTGATACATTCAACAATACTGAATCTGAGAAACAATCGTATTGTGCTTTTTGCCTTCCTATCCAACTTCTTCCATTATTCATCGGACACTCCTGTTGGTTTAGTACTCAGATCTACTACAATCCACTAATCTTTATCCACCAATAGATCCTCCATCTTGAGTTTCCACAACTCAAAACTCTGACCATTAAATTTCTCGATCTCTATCTTTCCAATCCTCACCATCTTCTTTAACTACCAAAATTGATCACATTGATCTCCCACTGAACAGGGTCTACCACAGGCCCAACCAAAACCCCTCAGCAACAAAGGCGTTCCCTTGAAGCCAAACTTCTCTAATAAAAAATGTACGTTTTAACCCCGTATAGAAATTACCTGCATACGAATTCTAAAAACAGAAAATAAACAATAGCGAGAGCATAACACATATAACAAATATACATAGAGATTTTCCCCTTGATCCCAAAACTAGGACTACCAAATTGATTTTTCATTATGTTCCTTTCAATGTTATATATACATGCCAAAGCATCTAATACCCTGGACTAAGAAACCATCACGCCCAAAACCATGTGCGAAAACCATGCACAAAACCATAGGTAGGTTCGCCCACCTAATATAGGGTCCAAAACAATTTTTCCCATGGCACTGCCTTAGACCCCGTAGAGGGGGGCTACCATCCCCCTCAAACCCCCTGCTGCACATTGGCACAATGAAAGAGGGGCTAGTCATGGAAAGAATATAACACAACCCAACATTCCTTTGAACTTTTCCTATAAAAGCTGCAGTCACAAAGAAAAAATTAGGTGACAATAGTATATTCAAAGAGAAATTAGATGCATTAAATGATAGAAAACAAAAAAAAAAAATCATGTTAGTAAACTATATTATGAAAGCAGTAAATAGGAATGAAAATAAATGTTCTTCTTCTTAATATATTTGACAAGAATAGAAGGCTTAAAAGACAATTGGTTCTTATTGAAGGTGTTTCTTAGAACTATTCTCTAGGTCCCTCTACCCTAGGCCACTGAAGGTCATAATACCACCACTTGAATTGGCGATGTAAATACATACACCTTTTATATTAGGCTTGTTGACTGAAATAATTTATTAGTTTGCATGCCCATGTAGTTGCAAAGATACTGATATGTCGATTTTTGGCTAAGTGGCTACAGGAGCGACAATGTGAATATTGTAAATATTGTAAATGTACTCATCCTTAAATATTAATAAAATAAGACTAGCTGTAGAGCCCAGTCCACATAAAGAATATGGGGGATGCCACTCCAACAAAAAAGGAAATGATTGGATATTTTGGTGAAAACTGCACCTGAATCCCACGAGGGTTCTAGAGGGTGCCACACGGCAAGTAAGGGCCACGGATATATAAAAATAAGTGTTGTTTGAGATGAGAGGTAGTTAATCTTGCAAGAGGTAAGGGGGATTATTCAGTGGGTCCAAGAGAGGACTCTGAGACTAACTGATGGCCAGGGAGTCCTCGAGTTGGACTTTGGAATGGCGAGGGTACAACTGTTAAGTTAACAATGTCATATGGATGCATCTTGTTTATGATAAGAGGCACAATGTTAGCTTCAGGAGAATGGTGCTCCAAGGGTTTTTTGACCCATTTACGGCTTGAATAACATGGAGTTTTGGTGAGAACACGGTGTTGGTTTGTGGCCTGGTGCCCTGGAGAAACATGACTGTTAGGTTGGCACCTTGGCAATTGGTCTACAGGGTGCTTGGAGCGTTGGAACAACATGATTGTTGGGTATGTGCCTTGGTCATGAAGCTTTGGTTATTGCTTTGGTTTCCATTGCCTTTAGAGTGCTTGTTCCAGCTCGGGGGTGACCTGATGGTTGAGCTTATGAACCATTATGTCTATGGCTAGGTGGAATGTGGTAGGCCTTCAGCTATTCAACTTTCCTTAGTAGACAAGTTCTTAAATGCCTATAGAAGATTGTATATATATTTGACATGATATTTAATGCTTTTATGCTAAAACCCTAGTTTAAAGGGTTCTCATTAATGACTATTGATGTACATCTAATTCCCTTGTTTATTGTACTTATGTGATTTATATGTGAAAAATATTTCATTTTGACATGTAGCATTGCATTCATAGTAATCATATCAGACTGGTTCACGTTAGAAATTATGCTCGAATATAGTATAAGCGCTTCTACATTTTATTTAATTTTTAATTATGCAGCATTGGATATATTGGTGTTTCTTGTATGGGGGGTGTGGACACTGCAAATTGATATCAAAGCCAAGTTACAATATTGGGCTTGAATGGGCCATAATTAAAAAAAATTAGGAAGTTGTAGGTTTCTCACTAAATGTTTGATGAAAGACATAGTGGTGATTGCTCACCAATTGTTTGGTTCAAGACACACTAATAGTATGTTATTAAATATGTCAGACAAAGAGTGTGGTTGCTCAAGAAAGATTTAAGTGATAAGTGTGAATTGAGAGAAAATATTGAAGAAGAATCACCAATTTTTTCCGCCCCTGAACATCAAATCTTGTGTTGGAATGTCACCTCATGTACTAAGTTTATTTGATTTAATAAATATATGTATGAATATATTAAATGAAATGAATATCACTTATTTATAAAAACGTTGAAGTGTGAAAATTACTACAAAAGGGACATTACAGATATTGGTAAAAATAAATTCATGTATATTTGTATGTGTAAATACAATGATATGAGGTTATAATTTTTATGGAGGGAATATTACATGTTAGAAAATTATATATTACAGAGCAATGGAAAACATAAAATATTGCAGAAATATAAACACAGAAAACACATAAAGCAAGAGAGACATAGATATACATGGTTCACCCAGTTTGGGCTACGTCCACAGAGAAATAGCCAGTCCTTCTTTTTATATTTGCAGTAAACTGAAGAGATACAACCTAGAGCAGATCTGTTGTAACTCCCTCTTCTCTCTCAATCTCCTCTCTCTTCCTCACTCAGAATACAAATATCCATAAACGCAATACAATTCCCTCATATATAGTGAGGGGTTGCCTTCTAGGGCAAAAAAACCCTAAATTAAACATAACGTCTACTATCAGATCTCCGCCTAATGAACGGCCCAAATTGACTACGAAATTACAGCATTTTACAAGGAAATTTTACATCTATTCTTAGCTTCGGGAGCACTGCCCCCGATCCCCCCACCAGGGGGGGGCTCCCAAAGGTCGCAGTCGCCCCCCGCTAGACCCCCCCTGCAGCGAATATTTTACGAACGGCATTGCCACCCAATTACGAACTAGGGTCCAATGTGGTGATACCTTTGAATAAAAAAGATAATCAGACTCCACACCCAACAATCTCCCACTTGGAGACTGATTACAGCAACTCCACTGCTGCTTCATTTGCTGGACAATGACTCCACTTTGGACTTGGTTGTTTCTCATCTTCTTCATAATACTTGAAGACCAATTTAAACTAAGAAGATTCTCAGTTTCTCCCTGATTACAACTTTTGTTAACATATCTGCAGGATTCTGGCTAGTGTGTATCTTTTCCAGCTTCAACTATCCATCTTCCAATGCTGACCATATGAAATGGTACTTGAGTTGTATATGTTTAGTCTTGGAATGAAATGCAGAGTTCTTTGCAAGATGTATGGCACTCTGGCTGTCACTGTATAACTTGCCCAACTCCTGCTTCTTACCCAATTCATCCAGAAACCTTTGTAACCAAATCATTTCTTTACTAGCCTCTGTAGCAGCAACATAATCTGCTTCTGTTGTTGAGAGTGCAACAACACTTTGCAGTTTTGAGACCCAACTGACAGCTATTCCACCTACAGTAAACACATACCCTGTTGTGCTCCTCCTGTTATCTCTATCACCCGCAATATCTGCATCAACATATCCCTGTAGAGGAATGTTTGAACCACCAAGGCATAATGTTTAATTTGTGGTACCTCTCAAATACCTGAGAATCCACTTCACCGCCATCCAATGTTCTTTTCCTAGATTTTTCATGTACCTGCTTACAACTCCCACTGCATGTGCAATATGAGCCCTTATGCAGACCATTGCATACATTAAGCTTCCAATTGTTGATGCATATGGAACTTTAGACATATGAGTCATTTCTTCCTGAGTCTTGGGACACTCCTCCTTACTTAATTTGAAATGGATAGCCAAAGGTATACTAACTAGTTTTGCATTCTGCATATTAAACCTTTTCAACACCTTTTCCATGTACTCAATTTGAGACAATGTTAATTTGTGATTCTTCCTGTCTCTAGTTATTCTCATACCAAGGATTTGTTTTGCAGCACCCAAATCCTTCATTGCAAATGAGTTTGCCAATTTTCTTT